>NW_024102830.1:16254062-16543781 GCF_013122585.1 Styela clava | reverse complement strand
TAATAACACTATGTTATCATCCTAACTTTTATTTGACCTCAGTAATGTGTCGGGTCATTGTCATCCTCCATGAACCCGCGTTTGTTCACATGTCCGTTGATTTGTGGAGCATCCATCAATCAATGCCAATAATACAATTATTGATTACAAAGAAAAACGAAAGGGAACCTAACATTTTCACGATGAATGGGGGGTGGATTTCTATTTACCACCGTGAAAACAGCTTGCGTGCGTATGTCTCATTTGCGGGGCGATTATAGCGAAGAGACATTTCACATATTTGTCACTATCCATTGGTCAGCGCGGTACGGCAGAAAAAAATCGCCTTCAAATCAAACAGCAATCCTATGTTACGAGATCAGTGTTTGGTTCAAGCCATCTTTGTGAATTAACATTTTTTTGACATGAACTTTACAAGGAACTACGCACGGAATACGCCTTATTGGGACTTTCGGCTGACTGGGCGGGACAAGACGCTAAAAAGCGGGACTGTCCCGCTAACTAGAATAGTATTTTGTCTTGCTATTGAAATTACTTTTAAGAATTAACCCGAGTGATGAGGGAGAAAGATGTTTTTTCGCCAACCAAAATAAAATAACAGTCAAGTCGACTCCCCAGAGTATCCCAGAGTACGATTCCTAAAACCAAGCCGGAGGATGGCGAGGAAGCGAAGCGAACGTAGAAAATTCTTGTTTTTTTACACAATAAGATTCTGAAAATCTTCTAGAATTTTTGGACTTGCTGTAGATGATATCAACAACTGAATGGAATGCATAAATATGAGCATCAATTAATTGATATACATTTACATTTTTGGTACAGAATTAGGCGCAGGTGTCAAAGTCAAAAGTTTGAATCATTCAGACTCTGAAATTGCAAATTTTTGGTTAAGAAATTTCAAATAGCTTTATGTTAAACAACCATTCTCAATAGACAAATAAATCTCAATAGACAAATAAAAAGGCTTGTATATGCCAGCGTTTTCGTGTTGTTATAGACTGGAGTCGAAATTGCCTTCAACCTGGAGTCATTTTCATATTATTAGGGGCGAAAGTAGGGTCCTCTCGTCTGACTGATTAACTTTTAGCTGACTGATGGATAGCTGTGAAGCAAAAGATAAGAAGCAAAAGATAACAAGTAGAATGAAATGCAAAACACTGCTTTGCAAAGAAGTTTTAATTACCATCAGATAATAAGAACCATATATTTTTATTTCTGCTTTCTCGAAACCTGCAATGTGTGTTCCGAAATTAATTTATTCTAAATACTTTTTGATCTAAATTATTTGATAATGATTATAAAGACCACAAAAAGTCAAACGAAGTTTTGATTCTGAAACATTTTCGCGAGAACTTCTTGGTTCTGAAAATCAAGCAAAAGGGAAATTTGACTACGTACCAGAGATGGGCAACAAGCCCACAATTACAAGGTTTACAATTAGGGGCACTTTCTTGCTTGAACAAAGTTTCAACAGTGAATACTAAATTTCCTTATAATACGATTTTCATATTTAAAGAAATGAATGTTTATACAAACAAATCATAAAATAATACCTCATCGAAATACACGCAAAACCTATTTTTGGTCAAGCAAGCTGAGGGATTCCAAATTTAAAATTATTGATCACACTGGCCGGCGAGTGTAAATTTAAAATCTTTCTGGCTGTACCAATGTGTTACACTGGTTTACTGTTGCAAATCGTAAGGTGATGACGGGTATGATGAGGTTAATGTTAACGACTATCAGGGTTTTGCTGTTTCCACCCAGAGCTTAGAATTGCGATATGGAACGTGACTATCCTGAAAAAAATAATAAAGAAAATCAATTTTGTATTAGAACAATATACCACTACTGAAACAGAAAATGAAAAAAAAGATCAGATGTTTATTAATATAGGCATTATGTATACAAAAAAATTTAAATGAATGGTTTCACTGGAATTGAAGCAGTGCTCTGAAAATGACCCAAATCGTTGTGGCTAAGATGTTTCGAGCAAAATTGAGGGCGCTGATTCCAGAAATGCTGTTACTTTTCCTCTATCAGGTCTACTTTTTCTTCCATGGTAAAGTCATTTTATTGAACATATTCATGGAATCTCACCAAAATATTGACAAAGCTGGAAGTTGTAATAAATGCTACTAACTAATAGATGTCATCAGCTATAATTTGACCTTTTACTGATTTTCTATAATAGGACTGGCATCATCGCGCTTGCTAGACTAACAGTAGTCTGCAAGCATGGTGGCATTCCAACGACCTTGATGGCAAACTTCCATGTCGCTTTCATCTTGATGGAAAGGCTCCACTTGCCCCATCATTCACATCGCCTAGATTTTCTGAAAAACGGGCAAGATGGCTGTGCAAAATATGTTTGATGCTTATATTTATTTGCACCAAGTTGGCGGAAAGCTTTTTACTACATTTGTAAACGCCGCCGTTGGATTCATAAAATTACAGAAAGTTGCGTCATGGGTTCATCAAAAATTCCAGCTTTTATTTTTCTGTGGTTAGACCTGGAAATTTCCTGCAAATATATTTGAAACAGTCGCCATCTTTCTCAATAGCATTCACAAACTGCCAAGCTTGGCACGCTCAACCAAATGAGGAATTGTGAAGAAAACTGTTTATAAAAAGACTCCACAATGTTGGACACCAGCTGCTGAAGCAAGCCGTCATGAGTCAAGGTCATGAGAGTTTGAGTCTTGAAAGTAGAAATTCAAGAGATTTCTTGAACTTGAGTTCACCACAAGAAAAAGTCTCTGACAGTGAAGAAGAAGAAAACTGACATCTGAAACGACGTATTCACTACAATCACTGAACAAAACGGAATTTTGGTCTTCTTCAGAGGCAGGCAATTCCAATTCGGGCAGGCCTTCAAACGCTGGAAACGGAATTTCACTGCAGTGTGGAATTGGTCCAATTGCAGACTCGAGGTTTGGATAAACCAACGATCTCCTGTTCTTCCTATTGATTCCATTCGTGTTTACTACACAGAAGTAGCAGTCATCAAAATAAACTACACAGAAGTAGCAGTCATCAAAATAATTTTTCGAGACCATTGGAATACCAAAGCGGAGTGACTTTCTATCCTTTTTGTCCACTGTTGTCACCCAGCATTACGTTGAATTAGGCGAGTTAAGCACACTTCGCAAATTTACTGGTCCCTTTCCTGTTGGATTGCAATGTATATTCTCCGCAAATATAGCAAAATACATTTGAATTGTTTAAACCAGTGATTTCCAACCTGGGAGTCGCGACCCCCAGGTGGGTCGCAAAGATCTTGAAAAACATACAGTTGAATATTGATAAGTCTGGAATGGACTCTCGTCTGCCTCCACTAGCTGTTGTGGAGACTACTGCCGTAACGTTATTTTATTTACCATGGCAGAGAAGCGACAATATGAGGCTCCCGTACATTTGAACCCACGCACATTTGAACCCACGACAATTGCATCTGCATATATTGCACCTATGGATTTTTTTGTTTTGTTTTGCCGATATTTGAACCCTATTTGAACCCATACTAACCCCTAACCCATGGATTTTATTTAGCTCGCGCATATAGATTGAACCCGCGGATATACACATGGGTTCAAATGTACGGTTACCCAATATGAGTATGAAGTTATGAAATATGAAAGTGGCTTTTCAGCTCTTCTTCATGTAAAAATTAAAGCACGAAAATATTTATATTTAACGCTTTCGCTGCCACGGGCCACTACAATGGCCCAAAAAGCTGAATTTCTACAATTTTAACAATATTCACGTCGACAAAATCTGCAATTAATTGCCTTGCTAACTGCAAAAAATAATACATAATTGGTATTCGAAAATGAGCAAAATAGACCGGAGAATTTTATAGCCAATTAAGTTTGCCATTTTTGGATGTCATTGTTATCTTCATGGTGTTAATAGGTCTTTCGTTGAACGCCAGTTGTGGTCCCGGTACCGGTATTCTGTTATCACAAGCAGTTGGAGCGCATATCCCACAGAGCACGGCGCGTTGGTAGAATCTCATGGTCTAGTGAGAATGACGTAATCGGAAACACCGTGCTCATTAAAATTTTAATGAACTAGCTTTTAATGTCTTTTCGGAGACTGTAAAAGACGACATCACAAAGCACTCTTGCAGCTTACTTTGACTTAACAACCGCTGGAAATAGTTTCTATTCTTGCGTGCATGAACGGCATGTTTCGTATTTGAGTGGCGCATAAGTTTACTCGGAAAAATTGCTTTATTTAAAAGTTGCTCCCCACAAATAACCCAGACTGGTTTTGGAGCCTTTCCGTTACCCCAGCAAGAAAATCCATATTTGATGTAATCTTCCCGTTATTTCCTTTTGACAAGTTTTTGTTTTTTCCCGACGTTGCTTGTGCTAGATACAATATGTTGCTCAGTATCAGATGTTAATACCACTATGTTATCATCCTAACTTTTATTTGAGCTCAGTTATGTGTCGGGTCATTGTCATCCTCCATGAACCCGCGTTTGTTCGTGTCTGTTGATTTGTGGAGCATCCATCAATCAATGCCAATAATACAATTATTGATTTCAAAGAAAAACGAAAGGGAACCTAACATTTTCACGATGAATGGGGGGTGGATTTCTATTTACCACCGTGAAAACAGCTTGCGTATGTCGTCTCATTTGCGGGGCGATTATAGCGACGAGACATTTCACATATTTGTCACTATCCATTGGTCAGCGCGGTACGGCAGAAAAAAATCGCCTTTAAATCAAACAGCAATCCTATGTTACGAGATCAGTGTTTGGTTCAAGCCATCTTTGTGAATTAAAATTTTTTTGACATGAACTTTACAAGAAACTACGCACGGAATACGCCTTATTGGGACTTTCGGCTGACTGGGCGGGACAAGACGCTAAAAAGCGGGACGCGGGACTGTCCCGCTAACTAGAATAGTATTTTGTCTTGCTATTGAAATTACTTTTAGAATTAACCCGAGTGATGAGGGAGAAAGATGTTTTTTCGTCAACCAAAATAAAATAACAGTCGATAGTAGTAATAAATTATAGACTTAAGTCGACTCCCCAGAGTATCCCAGAGTACGATTCCTAAAACCAAGCCGGAGGATGGTGAGGAAGCGAAGCGAACGTAGAAAATTCTTGTTTTTTTTACACAATAAGATTCTGAAAATCTTCTAGAATTTTTGGACTTGCTGTAGATGATATCAACAACTGAATGGAATGCATAAATATGAGCATCAATTAATTGATATACATTTACATTTTTGGTACAGAATTAGGCGCAGGTGTGCGCAGGTGTCAAAGTCAAAAGTTTGAATCTTTCAGACTCTGAAATTGCAAATTTTTGGTTAAGAAATTTCGAATAGCTTTATGTTAAACAACCATTCTCAATAGACAAATAAAAAGGCTTGTATATGCCAGCGTTTTCGTGTTGTTGCGAAAGTAGGGTCCTCTCGTCTGACTGATTAACTTTTAGCTGACTGATGGATAGCTGTGAAGCAAAAGATAACAAGTAGAATGAAAGGGTGATTACTGCAAAAAAGTTTTAATTACCATCAGATAATAAGAACCATATATTTTTATTTCTGCTTTCTCTAAACCTGCAATGTGTGTTCCGAAATTTAATCTAAATACTTTTTGATCTAAATTATTTGATAATGATTATAAAGACCACAAAAAGTCAAACGAAGTTTTGATTCTTAAACATTTTCGCGAGAACTTCTTGGTTCTGAAAATCAAGCAAAAGGGAAATTTGACTACGTACCAGAGATGGGCAACAAGCCCACAATTACAAGGTTTACAATTAGGGGCACTTTCTTGCTTGAACAAAGTTTCAACAGTGAATACTAAATTTCCTTATAATACGATTTTCATATTTATAGAAATGAATGTTTATACAAACAAATCATAAAATAATACCTCATCGAAATACACGCAAAACCTATTTTTGGTCAAGCAAGCTGAGGGATTTCCCAATTTAAAATTATTGATTACACTGGCCGGCGAGTGTAAATTTGGCTGTACCAATGTGTTACACTTGTAAGGTGATGACGGGTATGATGAGGTTAATGTTAACGACTATCATCAGGGTTTTGCTGTTTCCACCCAGAGCTTAGAATTGCGATATGGAACATGACTATCCTGAAATAAATAATAAAGAAAATCAAATTTGTATTAGAACAATATACCACTACTGAAACAGAAAATGAAAAAAAAAGATCAGATGTTTATTAATATAGGCATTATGTATACAAAAAATTTTAAATGAATGGTTTCACTGGAATTGAAGCAGTGCTCTCAAACTTTTTTAGTCCCAGAGCCGCATTTCAAACCTCAAAGCTATGAAGAGCCGCACACAAACAACGCAAGGTAAGAAAAATAGCAACAAACCTTAAAATTAAGCGCCTATTTAAAATAATACCAAGTCGTCGTAACAACACAACACACATAACAACTAGGGATGGACGAAATATTCGAATGGCATTTTGCTATTTGAATATCCGGTACCACGTGACCTGCGACGCTCTGCTTGGACACCGAACTCGCGCGTCTCCAACTCAATCGTGAATTGTGCGAGATTTCCCAACGGCGCTCGCTATCAGAAAAAAAAGGACAAAATTGAAAAGTCGTTGTTTTTGCGTTATGGTGTTATATGCTTATCTTAGCACATAACAGGTATCGTTTCAATTCCATATTTACGTACCGACCGGCGACTGTTCCGTAAATTTAGAAACGTCAAAACAGATTAGGTGTTTAAAATAATTTCCCAGATTTTTAAACCCGGAAGGTTGGTGACATGTCATTAGCCATTTCTTGCATTACCAAAAATAAAGTTGATTAGAATTTTAAATGTCAAAATGACTTTTCGGGTTAGGTCGTTAGAAAACGGGCCAAAAGTTTAAGTCGTAACCAGATAAGAAATGTCATGTCCTACTTACTCCCTTTAAAGCTCTTTGTTTTAGCTCTTTAGTGATCCCTTACATCCTTGGCCAAATCAAAAGCGAATTTCGTTGTAACAATGCATATGCTTGCAATAAAATAACAAACATTTTGGCAGAAAAAATACAAGGCATTCCAGTTACATATAAAATCGAGAAAAAGATGCAATAGAATGATAAAAATATCATAAAATAATATGGTAGCATTCATGTTAGTTGGGGCAATAATTTCTTGGTTCGATAAATATGTAAACTACCTGAATTATTCTCTTATTGCTTTAAATTTACAAAAAAAAAATGACAAATCGAAAAAAACATGATAAATAAGCAATTTAATTAGGTAAAACCAAGGGTGTGCAACATTTAATACAGGAGGATAAAGATAACTGAGTAAAACCGCAGGTCGCACTTTCATTCAACATAGGCTTTCTGGTAATAGCAAGCACAAAAGTTTTAGTTATTGATGACATGGGTGACAAATTATGACTTGGTTGATCAGTGCCGGAATATAGCCGGGTTTATATCGGCACATCCAAAATTTTCGCTGAAATTAAAACAGAGCACCCAAAATGCAATTCACGACGACGTAAGGCATTTAATAAACTGAAAAGAATGCGTCGTTCACAGCGAAATTTCACAGTTACGTGTAGCCCGCCTCTCCTATGTGCCTGGCGGTTTATGGTAAATATTTTGCAAATCCTATTTCAAATATCGACCATTTATAAGTACAAAAACACGCTCGCATGTACCGCCGATCACATGCATTAAATGTAAAACTACAAGTTGATTGTTATATATTTAACATGCGTCGTGATTAGTGGTGGGCAAATAGTTTTTTTAGTCGAATTATTCGAATATTTTCAACGAACACAACACCGAATAATAAGTATTGTCATTTCAAATAACCGTATTTGGGATGTCGGCAGCCGAAACGATCGCCGTGACAATTTTATTTTTTGAAATTCACTTGAACCTGCAGCGATTTTTATTTCCTAGTTTTGTCATATTCCAAGGCCGCAGTAACTATTTTTGTCATCGCGATCCTTTCGGCGGCTTGACATCCCAATTGATGATGATAAACTATATTAAAGCACTTTTTATTCACTAGTAAATATTAATTATCATGCAAGGGCGGATATCGCAGTTTGGTTTATTTTTTTTGTAGGATTTGTATCACAGTTTGTAAATTAAGGTCCTAATTTTAAGCGAACAGTATTACTGACCCCGGAATGCGATATTTGTGAAAATGATAGTTGACTTTTTATATCGTGTCTGTATTACTTGTATTTATTGGTAATCTCTCTAATACTCACTCAGTGTTGAGAATTCACGTAACTCAGCTTTGGAATAAAATACTGATATTAAATATAAGTCGGCAATAATGAATGGCATTTCTACGTGGTCAATATTGTTTCTCCCCGTCCCCAATATCTCGGAAAATTTCCATAGAATACAAAATTTACCAGTCGTACTTGTCTGGTTCGACAATTCTAAATTTATAAGAACGGTGTTGGCGCGCTTTATTCAAAATTGAAAATTGAAAAATATGATAAACCTTACCCGTAAGTGGGACACGACATTTTGGAGACACTCGACTTAAAGCATTGTCTGAAAGTGCACAAATATCATGATGGCTCTTCTCTTATTTAGTTCAAGTGAGGAAAATAACTAGTTATATATATATGTCAGTTTTGTTTCAAAAAGATTATTTGTCTACACCAGTGGTTCCAAATAAATATAACCTTTTATTTGGATGGTTATATCAAGAAAAGCATGAAGAACGGAAAAAGCACCCATGCGGATTTTTAGGGTTCTGAATCTTGCGAGATTTGACGAAGCGTTTTCGTGATGAATCGGAACCCTAAAAGCGAAAAATGTGATTACTCGGCGCCGCGTCGTCGCCACGCAATTAATACCAAACTTATCAAACAGCAATATGACGGCGGAAGAGAAATTGCTTAATAAACCAAAGTAACTTCGTCTTCGGTAAAGTGATATTGAGACGCAGAAAAATAACCGGCAAAAAATCTTCGCGGACCGAATCTTTGCAGTAGCAGAGATATGTCTCATCGTTTTGAGTTTCACTGTTTTGAGCAGCCGCAGACACAGTAGAAGGATCGAATACTCGATAAGCTTCAGCGTTCTTAATTGCTACTTGTCGTATTAAGATCAAGGTGTTTGAAACGCTGTCGTATCTATGTGGAGTTTAATCCCCGGATAAAAGCGTCTCGGACATAAGCAGTTTGCTTAACGATTTAAATGCTTGCATGTATTCGTCTACATTTCAGATGCTTGTTGGTTCCTGGTTGCCAGAACATGCCGAGAATAAACTTCATCGAGAGGTTTGACAAACATTGTTTTCAGAATCTCAATCGCTTCAGAATCTCAATCGCAGTATCGTACGATTCTGCCTCCTCAATATTTTGGAATATACGAGGAGATATGAAATTCACCAGAACGCCTTGTTTATCAAGGCCTTCAGACGGCAAGGCGTTTAGAAAATTATCGGAAGTCTTCCGCCAGTGCGGTTACTCACAGGATGCTTCACTAACTAGAGTTAGGATCCACCTCTAGTCTCTCTGGTCTCAGAACCTCGTCCACGCTTGTACCAGAATACTCTCGTGAAATGATTTAAGTTGAATAAATTGTAATGAATGGGAAATTTTATTCAACTTAAATTTAAAGCACCCAAACAAACACGTATCGAATTGCTGATGCTAACAGTAAGCGGCTCAATAGTTAAAGAATTAACACACTGCATCTACAGCACAGCAATGATTGGTGTCTGATTTAAAACGCCACAGCAATCATCGCTTGACTGCAGCTGCATAAACAAATAGATACATTGAGTTGCATTTCCGAGTTGTCACAAATTGTATTACCCAACAGGCCGGATTTGGCCAACGGGCCATACTTTGTCTGGTCTAGACTACAGAAAAGGGGGCAACAACATGTTAGTTAGTGAGTCCATAAACGGTTAGCTTCATTTAGCAAATAACCGGGATTGAAGATACGTGAAGAAACAACGAACGAGTTCCTTCATTTTAAAAAATTTGCTACTTAATAGTACCCCATTTCACAGTGATTGCTACTGAACCACATAGTACCCCCTTTCACAGTGATTTCAGCAGATGCCAGGGGTTTTTGCTTCTAATGGTGGACTTTTGAACATGTTTTAACATGTTTAACATCATTATTCGCTATTTGATTAAGTTCTCACAGGTTATAGAATTACTGCATTAGTATAAGTTTCACACAATTCTGTTTATAAATTTGACTTGGATTATGGAAGAGAAGGATGTTTTCGACGAAAGCTTCCTGTATGAAAATGAAACGGTGGCCAAAACACCAACAGGCTACAGTAGGTTTTCAACTTCTGGCAAGGATCCTTCGCTCTCCACAACATCTGAGCTCGATTCATCTCTGAACCTGCAACAGCTCCAACTGCCCCTATTTAACCTCAATGACATACTTCAATCCAGGGAAGACCATCTAATAACAAGAATGCTCAGCTCTATAGAAGCTGCAGTGGATAAAAAACTTGGGGAACTTCTACCTTCATATCTGGACAAGCAAACCCAAAAAATAGAAAATATGTGCAACAAGCATGAGGCGATCCTAAACAATCTAGCTCAGACACAAGAACAACTTTCTGCTAGAATTGGGGTTGTAGAAAAAAGCAATTATGCCATGAACCAATCTCTAAATGATATAAAAACAACCCAATCTAATTTCAGTAAAAGAAGAACTGAAGATAAGGATAAAGAATGGAACTTGAGGCACTAGTGTCAAAACAAGTAGCTGCAATAGCAAAGTTACAGCAGAGTCTTTCTTTTATTGAAGAAGAACTTGAAACTGTAGCTGAAGGCCAAGAACATTCTGAACAATATGGTAGGCGCCAAAGTCTTGAAATCACTGGACTACCATTTGAAAAGAATGAAAACACAAATCAAAAAGTGATAGAGGTAGCAAAATTGCTTAATGTCAAATCAGCGAGGAGGATATTTCTACTTCACACACACTAGCTGCTGGTGAAAAATCCCCAGTGATTGTACAATTCTGCAGGCGAGACAAAAGAAACGAAATATTTCGAAAAAAGGCTAACCTCATCAAAGAAAACGGAGGTAAAAAGATTTTTATTAATGAAAGCTTAACTAAATGGCAAAGGTTTCTTTTCAACGAGGCTCGCTTGCTAAAAGATAAATTCAAGTATAAATATATATGGACACACTCGGGCAATGTATATGTGCGTAAAAATGAGTCTGAATCTTTTGTACGATAAATTTGCTTATTATTATGAGGTCATGTGTAATTTTCTTCTACTAATGTAACTATGTCAATTGTTAAAAAATGTAAAGTTTGCCATACTTATGTCACAGATAAAACTAGTTATATTTCCTGCAATATATGCCATGAATGGGTTCACTTTACATGCTCTAAGCTAAGTCATGAGCAGCTAAGTTTGTTGGGAAACTTAAGCACACCCTACTTTTGCAGTTTATGTCTAATTAATAATTTACCAGTAATGGCTGATATGGAGGACCAATGCTGCCCTACCACAAGTATACCAAAACAAACCTGTTTGAATGATGTACATGATTGGGATATTGGAAGCGAGTATATTGACCCGAATAATGTTGTGGAAAAACTAATGACAAAAAGCCAACCTAGTTTGACTATCCTCCATCTCAATGTCAGGAGTTTGCACAAAAATAGTATACAAATTGAATACCTAATAGGCCCAGGTAATAACAGCTTGCCTGATGTAATAGGTGTTTCTGAAACCAAACTGGGAGAGGCTTCTCCAGATGTTCCCATTAGGGGTTATGATTTTATTCGCAAGGATTCCTGTACTAAAGCAGGAGGTGTGGGCTTATATATTCTTGAATCTATTAAATATCATGTGCGAGATGACCTTAGCTTAAACTCAATTGAATGTGAGGACTTATGGATCGAAATTGATCAATTTGGACCATGTTGTAAGGCTAAAAACATTATTATTGCTGTTCTATATAGACATCCATCATATAAATATGATGATTTTTTAAATAAATTTGTACAGTCCTTAAGTTTAATTAGCTCTAGGGGGAATTGTGTATATATTGTTGGTGACTTTTACATTGATCTGATAAAATATCAGGTTGACAATAATGTGACCAAGTATATGGATACCATTCACTCCTGTGGTTTTATATGTGGTATTAACAAACCAACAAGGGTCACTAGTTCATCGGCCACTTTATAGATCATTTTCATTTTAATAGAATGGAATATAAAACAACTACTAGTATAATTAAATATGATATTTCTGATCATTTCCCACTTTTGGCTCATATACATCTAGCATGCCAGAGGTCCCAGATTAAAATAAGGAGACGCGACTTTAGTAATTTTAACTCTGAACACTTTATTGATCATTTGAGTTCTGTAGTAGAAAGAGATGTTGATAAAACATTCTACGATATAAACAAAAAATTCGATTCTCTTATTAATGTGATCAAATCTGTAGTTGATAATCATGCTCCATATAAGACTGACTTGAAGAAACGCAAGTTTAAGCTTAAACCATGGATTTCCATGGATCTTTATAAGTCCATCAAAACCAAAAACAAGATGTATAGTAGATGCTGCATGAGCAAATGTCAAGTAAAAATAAAAGAATACAAGAAGTATAGAAATGCGTTATGTAGGACTCTCACAAGAGCCAAACAAGAATATTATAAAAACATATTTTCTCAACACCAAAAAGATATTGCAAAAACATGGACCGAAATTCGCAAAATAATTGGTAATTATTCCAAGGTTAACAAACTACCACCTTATTTATATTATAAGTGATGGTAAGAAAATTTCTGATGGTACTGGCATTTGTGCTGCCCTGAATCATCATTTCCTAAGGACGTCATAATGATTCTAACAAAACATATGAATTGTGTTCTTTTATTCAGATAACAAGCGATTCACGCTCATTTACAAACATTCCTTAAAATGTGAAGCATGAGAAATTGACACGAAACTCAAATACCTTTAGTTTAGAGAGAAGAAAACCAGAAATTAAAAGGTTAATGGAAGATGAAAGTAAGGGTGATGAAGGAAGCTTTATACCTTTAGTTTAGAGAGAAGAAAACCAGAAATTAAAAGGTTAATGGAAGATGAAAGTAAGGGTGATGAAGGAAGCTTTTGATCCTTCTCTAGAAACATTAGTAATGTTTCATTTCATTTGGAATACATGAACACTTACTCATTCTTCTGTTTTGCACGTTAGTATATTCTTCAGATTCAATATTCTAGAAATGTTTCCGACTATTCCAAAGAAAAGGGAAAATTTACATTCGTAGCTGATTATTATTAGTTGGAGATCTTTGACAACGCGCCACGCGCCGCAATAAACAACAAGTCCTGTCACGAAGTTAACGATTCGTTTCTGAATCAGTTACCAGTGTTTGATATTAAAGAGCAAAGTGCATATTGCCTGTGCCTTAATGAAATTCATCTTAGAATCGGTGTAGTTTGTTCAGAACAGTCAACACGATGGAACTTGGAATAGAATCAGGAACATGGCATCTGCTGAAAACAATGAACGTAAACTAAATATTTCATACGGCAAGACAATTTTGCAATATCATAATATCACAACTCTCTAATTTTTAAATCAATCAGCACGATATAGATTAAAAAGTAGTTTGTTCATATTAGTGTAGTTTGTTCAGAACAGTCAACACGATGGAACTTGGAATAGAATCAGGAACATGGCATCTGCTGAAAACAATGAACATAAACTAAATATTCCACACGGCAAGACAATTTTGCAATATCATAATATCACAACTCTCTAATTTTTAAATCAATCAGCACGATATAGATTAAAAACATACAACCCAATGTTCCGACTTTCTAAGTAACACAATCAAATGAAATATTCTCTAAAGCAGGGTCGGCCAACCTTTTTCGTCAAAGGGCCACATGTAGTTCCATGGTAGTTATGTTCTGGTTTTGCTACACAAACTACAGGTTAATGAACAAACAAACAATACCCTCACACCAAACTTTCACAATTATTAGAATAATGAAACTGTTGTTTCCCAACCATTGATGGGGCGCCATCAGTGGTTATTCCAGAAAGTTTCGCCAAAGGCAAGCGAAGATGCTTGATCATTTTTATCATAGCTCCCAACAAATCAATGCCTCCAGTCGTGGCTTAATAGGGACAATGACTGCAAGCTCTTTGGTAATTTAAAATCATCATTAACTCCCCGCAAGAAGATCGCCAAGTTGTCAACTGAGCAGGAAACTTGATGTCAGTGCTTTTGCCAAGCGCGAAGGAATACGATGAAAATTTTCCCGCTTTTGCAATTAAAGTTTCCGCTATAGATTTCCCAGGCTCTTCAACACGACGAGTTATGGTCTGTCTTGACAGGCTATTTTTGCAAAAACCTCTTTTATTTCTGGACGTAAAACATTGACAACCCAAACAATACATAATATACATTCTTTAGATTGTTTTGCCATATCACCATATAGAGTAGTAAAAGACCAAGAGTGTTAGCGACTATGGCACCTTTATGTATCGATATCTCCTCCCAGTTGGTTTCGATTCAAAATGACACTCATGGCACGTTTGAAAGAGCTGGCAGAGCGCATTTTAGAAAAATAAAAAAATCGTTTGTATCACATCTTCACTCAATATTTTTTATTCAATTCTGGAAAATACAGCGCGGGCCATTCTAAATGCTACCGCGGGCCACGGGTTGGACGACCCTGCTCTAAAGTAACTAAAATCCAATTTTTATGACTATAATATTAAAGCAGTAGTCATTGTGCTAATTTGACAGTAATACTGCCACAAACTATATTTATATTACACTTGAGAACCTCAATTCTTATTGTTATTTCCAACAGATACATAACGAGTACTACCAACAATACAGAACCTGTAAACACTGATTCACACCGAATACTGAGCTAGACTGAGACAAGAAATCCAACCATTGCGCTTCCAATTCACTGATTATCTTAATAAATCGAGAGACTCACAACTTACCATTGTGTAGTACGTCTGACGCGCCTTCGTTGTTTACCTAAAAACGTCAAAATTTGCACTGGCCAACATTCCGATGGAACAGTAACAGCCTATAATTTATAGGGTAAATCAGGGTGGACCAAACCGCGGCCCGAGCACACATTCCCTGCGCCCCGCAGAAAAATTTCAGCGTGTACTAATCCATTGGTAGATATGAGGAAAGATACCAAAAATACCACGATATTTCTTAATAGATAATCTGAGCTACTCGCATCAGGCAAGGTAGTCATGGAAGCAATATAGCATAGAATCAACCAAGCACAGCGATAGCTGTTCCACGAACAGATGTTTTGAGCATGTGTTCAAATATTCAGTTATTCTAAATGAAATGAAATACTGTTACAAAATTTACAAAACAATCTAAGCAGAAAGCTAAACTTACATCATCTGTTAACCATTCTCAGTTTTTTAGCAGTGTTTCTTAACATGGGTTCGATCGAACCTCATGGGTTCTGTAGGGCTGTTTAATTGGGTCGACGAAGGTGCTGGTTTGAAACATTTGTATTTCATGGACTTCTTTCTATTCTACCTATATCAAAGTTAGACCTTTATCTCAGGTATCGCTGCTCGATAACCAGCATTGTTTTTTTCGCGTCACCCTCCACCATGAAATTCCTTTTTTGTGTTTTTTTCCTAGTTTTGTTTGCATTAATTATATGTTCATTTTGGTGAAAAATGAACTTCTGACTGGCTGACTGATGGAGTATTTGTGTTACAATGTTTTGTAAACATACCTACAGTTTTCTGCAGATATTGCAACTTATAAAATAGCTTAACTATTTGCTGTTATTCAACAGTAATGCAACGACGTCATACTGTATCAATTGAAGACTTTTGCATCCTTTCGAGCTTTCTACAAAATTAACTTTAACCGTTCAATCCAAGAAGCAGTTGACGCGTGGATTGTTCACCTGGAACCATGCTTCGGCTATTCGCGTCCTTGACGGGGTAGCAAACGACATGTCGACGGCCTAGGTACGATGGTAAGTAATTACGTAGTTGCAATGAGTAAATGTGGCAAAGATTCAGGAATTCAGTAGCCGCAAAATATCCGATTTTAAGTCATACTTTCAAGCATCCTTACATTCTTTAAATGTACATGTCCAATGACGTGAAAAGAAGATTTTCACTAGAATTGGGTTTATGTTTCAATTGTCTCGAACTTGGACAGTTTGCCTTTTGGTGTAAATTTTATAACATGTGTCGCGCTTGTTCGGGTAAGCATTATTCAGTGATCCATGGCCTGAGGATCTTTACAAGAAGATCAAATGCTAACAACCATCGCAATGTCTCTACTCGTAAAACAGCGTTGTCAATGCAAATGTTTCAGATGTGGTGTCCAATTTCAGCCTTTGCCAGTTGTAGTAAAAGGTCTGTGGGCTTTTCTGAATACTTTATCGCTGTGCTCAATTATATATACATCATCAATCGAAACGAAGACTTGGTCTAATAAAAATAAATCGTACCTCTGTTACCATTGACACTTTATGTAACAAAGGCGTTTCACAAATAGCAGAGTTAGTAAAATTGAAGGTGGAATCTGGTTATGAAGAATATTGGCATTAAACAACGTGTTTGCGATGGAGTCACGCATACAACATTCAGCTAGAATGTTTAAAAGAGATCAGTATATGCCTCGTCTCACTTGCAGGATATTCCGTTGGCCGATATTGAAGCGAATCAAGCTATGATTTTAATCGCGGCATAACATCCCATAGCGCACCCATCGCAACATGAACCAATACGAATTGAAATTCCTCATGGTTGGACTTGATCGGAAATTTGCGTACAAGTATTGACAATAAGACAATTTCAAATTTCATGCATTGTGGTTTATGTGACCATTATAGTCACGTCGTTCAATTTACCGTGTAGCGAGTCGTTTAATAATAGACGAGAATATTTTCCACGAACAGTAAAATTAAATTATTTTACCGTCTTGATGAATTTGGTTTTATGGAGATGAATGGAAATTGCGAAAAGTCACTAAACGAACACGCAGCTCGAATAAGATTCCAAAGTCTTACTAAAACAACTTAAAACAAACAACGATTTAATCAATAATCGCGTCAAGGTGCTTTTTCAATTGCAGAAAAGACCGACAGCTATAAACGTCAATATAAAAGCCATGCTTCATATATTCAATTTTTGGAAGATTATATTAATTCTGCAATTTTTAACTGTTCAAATAATGATTCTTCTTGGAAACAGCCATGTGCGTATAAATCACTGCTCCGTTCTTTCATCGCACAGTAGTTTTCGAATTTGTCAAACAGAATGTGCAGTTCTGCAATAAATTGAAAAAAAAAACTGACATCGATATTCAACAGAGCGCAAGACTTACTATACGCGTGATTGAAAGAAACGACATTTGGATGTCACGCCATAATACGAAACATAGTTTAGCCATATATATATAAAATACGGTACTAAAATTTAAACCTTAAAAAATGTTTGCTCATGGACTCATTGCTTATGAACGCGGCCCGCGGGTTGGGCAGCCCTAAACTTATCTGTTTTTTATTCTACTTCGTTTTCTTTTAGACATATATTCTTTATGCGGTCATAATTTTGCCATTTTTAGCGTCTTTAACCACCTTCAACTGCTAAGATATAAATTTTGCATGATGATTACAACAAAACCTATGAATTGTGTTCTTTTATTCATATAACAAGCGATTCAGGCCAAGAACGCTCATTTGGAAATATTTCTTAAATATGTGGAGCGTGAAAAATCGACTCAAAACTAAAATACCTTTAGCGAGAAGAAAACCAGAAATCAAACGTTTAATGAAAGATGTGAGTTTAGCTTTCAGTGTATATGGTTTTGTAACTTTCGGAAGGATGATGAAGGAAGCTTTTGATCTTTCTCTAGAAACATTAGTAATGTTTCATTTAATTTTGAATACTTGAACACATGCTCATTCTTCTGGTTTTCACGTTAGGATATCCTTCAAATGCAATATTTTAAAAATGTTTCCGAGAAGAAGAAAAATTTACATTTGTAGCTAATTATTTATTAGTGGTTAGAGGTCTTCGACAACGCGCCCCCAATAAACAAGTCCTGTCACGAACTAAACGATTTGTTTCTGAACCAGTTACTAGTGTTTGATATTAGAGAGCAAGGGGTTCCAGCATATTATCTGTGCCTTAAAGTGCTATGTCCCAATGAAATTCAACTAAGAATCTGTGTAGTTTGTTCAAAACAAAAACAGTCAACTCGGTGGAACTTGGAATAGAATCAGGAACATGGCATCGGCTGAAAACAATAAACGAAAACTCAATATTTCATACGGATAGACAACTCAATATATTCTCTATATACACAACTCTCTATATTTCAAATCCATCAGCACGATAAAGATTAAACACATACAAAACCTAATTTAGTATAAACATACGTTATGTCCTGGCTCTACAAGTAACACAACCAAACGAAATATGCTCTGATGTAAATACAAGAGAGCTATGCTCAAATATATGGACACGTAGAGTCACATAATTTTGATGACGTCATAGCAAAAAAAAAAGTAATAGCCTTCTGGAGAAAATTTTTATCTTTAACCACTGAAAATTTCAAAGCAATTGGTCCAGTATTCGAAGAGAAAAGCGACTTTTTAAAAACGTGTCAAAGAACAAGAACAACAACAACAACAACAACAATATATTGAAACGATCGTTATGTCCACTACGTGTCCAACAAAGAGATGAGAGCTGAATTCACGGCGGTACCGGTACCCAACGTAGGTGCGGTACTGAGTTAGCAGTCAGCCAGCATCTTACCTGTACACTGTAGGCCATATACGGTAATTGATCACAGAACAGTTGTTCCGTTGCAAATTTTATGTTGTTTACACTTTAGGACAGATAGTTGATCACAGAACAATTCTTCCCTTTCAAATTTTATGTCGTTTCCAGTAGACTCTCATCAAAATAAACAAATATAGTAGGCTACAAGTGCTACAACGCTTGCATTACTGCACTGGTAGGACCGTGAAAGAATAAGTTACGGTAATTTCATTGTGGTAAGACACCGGTACCGGCACCAGTACCAGTATCGTACTTACGTACTGAGCTACCAGTACCGGTACCGAACCTGTAGGTCTGATATTCCGTTCCGCATACGATAGGCTATAAAACTTGCATTGCAGCATTAGTAATACCGCGGAAGGAATAAGTCAATTTCACTGCGTTACGGTACCGGTATGGCAACTTACCAGTACCGACCTACAGTAGCTGTAGTACTGAGCAAGACAATCGATCGCGAAATCGCTTGAAATAAGTGTAAAACAGTGTTCCCATGAGTAAAAATAAATACTGCGAATTTTTGTATGAAATATCATATCTCATAGGATTCATAAAAATTTAAGAATAAATAAAAGTAATAGCCTTCTGGGGAAAAATATAATCTTTACTCACTGAAAATTTCAAAGCAATTGGTCCAGTAATCAACGAGAAAAGCGATTTTTTCATAACGATACCAAGAAGAAGACAAATAAGAACAAGAACAACAAAAATACCAAAACGATCGTTATGTCCACTAACGTGTCCAATAATTCAAGTTTTATGACATAAATATAAAAGCAGTAGCCAGTAGTTACTATGTTAGTTTAACTACTGTCTTACACTTGAAAACCTCAGTTCTTACAAGAATTTGTAAATTTACAAATTGGTATTTCCAACAGATACATACATTCCAACAGATACGCGCCTTCGCAGTTTACGTAAAAATATCAATATTTACCCTGGCCAACATTCGGATGGAACAGTAACAACCTATGATGATTTAAGAATGCATGTTAGTAGGGATTTCAGGATAGAGGTTACATGAATATGATTAAGTACTGCTTGTACCGAGCTTTATAGGGTAGATCAGGGTGGTCCGAACCGCGGCCCTAGCACACATTCCTTGCGCCCGTAGAACAATTTTAGCGTGTACTAAACCATTGTTAGATAAGTGTATTTATTGGCAGAGTTATTTCTGAACTATTCCAACTGTGATTGGCCTTTTTCCTAATCCCGATGTCGGGATTGATATTTGATAAAATCACGGAATTTCAATGTTGTATTTATAAACGTCAAGACTCTACCAGGATGGAAATGACTTCCCGTGGTCGGTACGAGGAGAATAAATTGTCTTGTGCAGACATGACCAAGCTGATGAGATGAATCGCGCTTCCATCCAAACTTCGTACATGAAGCTCGCCTTAAGTAACTTCTCAATTTTAGAGACGTGACCATGTTACAGCAATGACGAAACGCAGACCTGACTTAGCGCCGCGCAATCCAGTTTTTTTTAGCTGGGTCCGGAGTCTCATCTTAGACAGATATTTTGGTTGTTATTTGACGATACCACTAGACCTAATCACGCTAAAAGTAATGAAATTAGTCAAATATATGAATTCATCATACAATAAGTGTAGAATAAATGAACAAGAAATAGGAAACGTATTTACCTTTCTCCAACAACGTTCAATGACGGGGTCTGGTGTGTTTCCAAGTAATTTCTACCACGAAAAAATATAATTTTAGCGGACATTACAAAATCAAACATGAAGAAAAATGCCAAAAATATCACGATATTTCTCAAGAAGCAAATGGGTAAACTCCCGATGTTTTATCACTTTTGGGTTTTCTCCTACTGCGGCCCGCGAGACATCGCCAAAAGTTATTGCGTCACGCCAACCTTGGACCACCCTAGGGTAGATCTTATATAACGAATGCTGCAATTAGTAGAAACATAAATTAATATTGTATCGGTAAAAGATGTAGAGAAATCGATCTTCAATACGATTCCAGAAAATCTATGGACACGCATGTAAATTTAGATTCGAATCTTGCTCCATCCAATTCACTAAGACAAGTAATAATTCCACAACGTCTTCATATATATATATCACAAAGTTTGTTTGAGATTAAATGTAATTACTTTAAGCCACATATCATGTATTTAAAAGATTGTCAATTATATTTACCCGTTCCTTATTTTTTATAATGTGAAAATTTCTAATTTTACGGGCATTCAGCGAATGCGAGTATCGGCTTTTCTATTCTTATTTCTCATCATTCTATTGCTAGGACATCGGTGCAATCGCGAGAAATAAAAAGCGTATACATTGTGTTATTTTTATCTCATATAACATTCGAGACACACGAAAGACCACTCATTTAACCTTATTTCTTGACACTTGGGATACCAAGAGATAACCACAAAATACTTCTAAGGGAATGATAACAGAAACAAAATATGTGGATAATAAAATATGTGAGTTTAACTGTCTTTGACTTGTCAAATACTGGCACTATGAACTTCAAACCTACCTTTCATTCATCAGAAATTGAACAAATGTAAAGGTTGTGCATGTGGGATAAGTAGTTTGAAGTAAGGTTTCCCACTACGGTTACGAGTTACGTGCTAACTAAAGTCGTATCCTGTCCTTTGGTATCCAAATTATTGTCTTCAATTTATGCACCAACAAGAAACTTTGAAAGAAACTTTGTTATCAGCCTGAAACACATCTGATGTTGACATCAGTGTTAACAGTCTTATTACTTCAGTATTGGTGTTAATAATAAATTGACTATTTTTGACAAGGACTCAAGGAACAGCCGCGAGTATGCTAGGATACAAAATAAGACAATGATAAATATAACATTGCATATATTAGAGCAATCCTCAAAACCTATTCGGGTAATATATGAATAAACCTAACAATATTCTAAGTATCAAATTCCCACCTGATAATCATTTTGCAACGTCATACAAAACAAGCGTCATACAGCAGAACTTGTTACCTCATAAATCCGCGTACATAAAATAATAAATTTGGGATCAATTTTTGTTTCATTTAATAAATGTCGGGTTGTTCGAGGGCCGCAACAAATTAGCTCGCGGGCTGCATGTGGCCCTCAGTTTACCGACCCCTGTTATCGAATAGTGCATTGCAAAGTTTTCAAGTTTTAAAAAAATTCTCGGGAATGGCATCCCAATCATGTAATAGTTCGTTTTCTGCACTTCTCTCTTGTATTCCCTTTCCTAATAGCTTATATTTCTTTCGAAATCAAGTTATAACAGTAAGTTAGCAAGTAACTCTAACCAACATGAGCTGCACCACTTCATAAATCAATCAGGAATATATATTACGTAACAATGTAGCCAAACGTTGTGTTAATTCCGACAAAATTCGTCGAGAGCTCAGTTGCTACGCCATGATATATATATTTCTTTGAAGCCATGAAAAGACAAAAAGAACTTAAATAAATAACAGATTGTTAACAAACGATAATGAATAAACGAACACCGAGTTTTATCAGATAATTCAGTCTCGAAACTTTTTATCTGAAATAAGACGATCTCGTTTCTGAGGCCTCGCTCGCATGCCGAATAAATGGGCTCGCGTGCCAAGTTTGGCACGCGTGCCAAAGGTTGCCCACCCCTGAAGTAGGCAGAACTCCAATCTCCAATTTAAGTCATACGTTCAAGCTTCCACAAAAACGTAGTTGCTTCTGCAATGGTTTACATTTTTCAAGTTTTTTGTCCAATGACGTAAAAAAAGAAGATTTTCACTAGAATCAAGTTTATGTTTCAATTGTTTCGAACTTGGTCAGTTTGCTTTTTGGTGTAGATTTCCTAACATGTGTCGCGCTTGTTCGGGTAAGCAGCATTCAGTGATCCATGGCCTGAGGATCTTTACAAGAAGATCAAATGCTAACAATCATCGCAATGCCTCTACTCGTACAAACAGCGTTGCCAATGCAAATGTTTCAGACGTGGTGTCCAGTTTCAGCTTTTGCCAGTTGTAGTGAAGGATCCATTGGGCTTTTCTGAATAAGTTATCGCTGTTGTAGACTCTGCTAGTCAAATCTCAATTATATATACAACATGAATCGAAACGAAAACTTGGTCTAATAAATATAAACCATACCAGTGTTTAGGCTTGCACGTAATTTACGGAATTACGGAATTATTTCGAGTTACGGAAGCGAAGTTACGAATTACGTAAAGTCGTAATTATTGGTCGAGCGCTTTCGCGATTGAAACGAGCTCTCTTCATAGCAGTCAATTCTGTCGATTGTAAAAAATTAAAGTTTGAGTAAAAGAAGTTAGAGTTCCGGTATTCGCAGCCGTTTTTCTCTCTCTTGTTAGGCAGATGGGGAAGGGATAACGCGTCACTTACTAACCTATTATCAACTTATCTAGGATGGCCAATGTACATTTTAACCGTAGATAAGGAATAGAATTGTGTTGAGACCGATGGACGTCAACACACCTGGTTTCAACTTCTTCGGGTGAAATGACTAAAGAATGTAAGAGATCAACTTATAAAACATGGTCTATTTGTAAATGCCGTGATAATTAATGTCGCGCTCATCAAGCAGCAATATAAAGACGGAAGAGAAATTGCGTAATGAACCAACGCAACTTAGTCTTTTCGGCATCGTTAAAGCGATTGAGACGGCAGAGAAACAACAATACGACGGGATTTCCCGTGTTTACTCTGCACGAGATCCATTTTCTATCACCAAATCTTGATGTTCTGTTACCGGTTTTATCGTTATATATCTGTCCGGACTTGGCATTGCTCAATACGTTTTTCACAATGCCTCGCAATATGTCGGCCAAATATGATTACCTGTCTTTACCAAATGCGGCAACTTATTTTGATTTATCGTCGACTCGAATACCACCGGCACTCGACCAAACTTGTGTCAATCTTGGCAAATAGGATTGTCGACTTGAGTTAGAAAAATAAATTAATATTTTCATGAGTGCAAAATAAATGTCACAAAATGCATTGTTTTGCGATATAACTTTGTATTTTCGGAGAAGGCATGTCATATAAGTGCGTTATTTTAAATAATGCGCAAATAATTAATATTTGGTCTAAATTTATCGCAAATAATGTTATAACTTTTAGGCCGCGAAATGATTTAATGTAAAATGAAGCATGGAATTCGGAATATCGTCAATAAGTCGGCATCAATAATTATTATAAAATGCTAACTAAGTAGTAAAGTCGGATATTCTAAAAAACGGTGAAATAACAAGTCTTCGTCGCGAGGCAAGCGAAAGTATAATCAAACGAAAGAATACGCTTGTAGTTGATTAAAAATTAGCAACCCGGAATTTTTATTTAATACGAAAGTCGTATTAATACGTTAATACGATTTTAAAAACATGAACTATCGTTTCTTAAATATGTTACCAGTGTTGGTAATGATAAAATTGATCGCATAAAATTTGTTTATAAAGCGGATAAAAAAATCAAACCTAATACAAAAGATAAAAATCAGAATAAAATTATTTTGAATTCACTCCTTGATATTTGTCTTTAACATCTGTCGCCGGCGTGTAGTATTGCCGGGAATATGAAAACCAAACTTCGATGTCCCATTGATGATTACAGAGAACAAAAGTAAGCTGAAATACCAATTGGAAATGTTGTTGACGAGATTCTGGTATTCAGAAGTCGCCTTGGTGATGACCGTTATTGTTTCCCCAGCATCGTTAAAATTGATATTTAGGCGGTCGCTCAGGCTATGTGCTATTTTAATCAGTTTTATTAGTGTTTCTGATATTTAGACGTAAATAAAATGACTCTTTCACGTCTGAAAATTTCTCCTTGCACTTCAACCATTGACTGACTACCTTTTGTGCTCCTTTTAGGAGTATTCTACGAGCTCGCATTCGCAAACTGTGTTAAAATCAATATTTTGTTCCCAAAAAACAGAGCAGATGCCAATAAATACTGAACCTAGTCCAGTAATATATCCAAGCAGTTTCGGAATCGTTTTTTTGCTTCGATACTCCGATTAAACCAAGGTTTCTGCACGTGACCGCAGCTTTAGGCAATTTTATTTTATAGGAGGCCAAATGACCGCTTGATTTAAACCTATATAATGAAAAGAGTCATATTATGCTGGAAATAGCGTCTAATTAAATTTCATTCCGCCATCTTTGCTGTTTAGCCATTGTTTCTAAATAAACTAGATCCGTACCCAGGGAAACGTTTATTACATGCAACATTTTGGGCCATCAATTTGACGCGGAACACATGAAGGCCTCTCTCACGGAACAACGGTTGAAATCACTGGTATAGACAGTATATGTAACGACTTTTTACTGCGTCCCAGTCCTTGATTACTAAATCGTAAAAGCAGTTTCGGTATGTCACCTCAACATATTGAAATTTCTGACGTATTCGTGTAATCTCGTTTAAAACAACATTTACAGGAGAATGAAAATCAACCTATATTTTCGTATCTTAGTTAGGCCCTCTTGAGTTTGCTTCAAGCTTTAACTTTAAAATAAATTCCAATTGTATTCGAATAAATGAATCCAGTTGAGAGAGTATCAGCGGGGATGATGGGTTCACTGGTCCTTGAAACTACAAAGCTTGATATAAAACCAGTGATAGAACGATTGTCATGGGATTTAATTAAGGTGGACAGGTCAACCTTGTGCTTGTTTGTGGGTGTTCATGGAGATATTGACGGCAATATGGCAATGATCAGTTAAAATTTTGGTGATAATCATTCACTGGGCCTTGAAACTACAAAGCTTGATATAAAACCAGTGATAGAACGATTGTCATGGGATTTAATTAAGGTGGACAGGTCAACCTTGTGCTTGTTTGTGGGTGTTTCATGGAGATATTGACGGCAATATGGCAATGATCAGTTAAAATTTTGGTGATAATCATTAACAATATATTAAAAAAATAAAATATGAGCATGTGAATTTTATTAAACAAAGATGGAGATATATGGTTAAATACAAGCCTTTACCTATCACCACATTGGGGGTAGATATTGGGTGGATTGAAAGCATGAACTGTGGTTCCAGTTTCTTTCCATACCAAGTTGTTAGGAGAGAAAAGTCAAACAATATATATAAAATTAAACATCCAACATCGAAGAGACAACTGAAAGTCGAATAATTTATTATGGGTAAGTATGATGATACACAACACGCATTGAAGTTTTTCATTAAACTAAAATGAGCTTCCACTAAATCACAAGTATTTTTCTGAATCATAAAATTTGACTTCAAAATCTACGATTATCAGTCAAACAAGATATTATGGATACTTTTGAATATTCTAGTTTTTAAATTCTGTTCCAAGCTTTTCTATTTTGAATAAATTTCATTGAAGCAGCTACGATATTTCAAAAACATAATTATACTTATCACGGCTTTGAAAAAATTCAATGCTTTCACATGAATATCCGATGAAATTTAAATTTATCTTTTATATACTTTCGAAAACAAAGTACAAATTACATGCATTTAAAGGTAACTCAATTGCATACTAGAAATAAACAGGCTTTAAGTAGCTTGGGAATTACCACAAGAAAAATTATAACCTTGAGGTGCATTTGGCAAAAAATTTCGTATTTGAATTATGTAATTCATAACAATTAAATATGGAGAATTAATTGAGGAAAAATATATAAATTATTAGTTGTTGCTAACAGATGTCAATACGAAATTAATATTATACAATTTAATATCTTCACATATCACAAAAATGCATTTACACCGATGCAGACAAAATGTTTTAAATGGAAACAGGCCATATATGAAATGCTAAGATGCAAAATTAAAATCTGCTCCAACTGGAATTTTGTACATCTCAACAGCTGAAATTAATAAAACAAAATTCCCGCTAGTATTACAGCTGATAATGATGACAATTTTCTTCTACAAATGAAAATAACTAAAACAAACTAAGACCACTAAACTAAAATACACGCCATGCATGGGTAATTAGGGACAATTCCTGGTAGATAGGAATAACTAGTTACTAAAAATAGGTTAAATACTGGTCAAAAGGGTAAATTATACATCAAATTGTTTGCATAAGTAGTTAGTATTATGAATAAACAATAGCCTTATAGTATTATTAATTGCATAAGAATTAGCAAAATATGAATTACTATGAAAACAAAAACATGAAATAAAAATAAACATATAGGAAATTAACATTATAATCTTGTAACATTGAAAAATAGTAATGTTTAGAATTACTCAATCTACTACAGATAGACAGAGTTGATAAATCAACCAATGTCGCATAACAGATTTATCCATGTATTATGTACAAGTGACTCGTAACATTAACATTCAAATGATTTAAATAAATACGATAATAAGTAATTGTAAAAGGGGATTTGTAAAAAAAAATTGCATATCTGAATTATTTAATTGACAACAATGAAATACGAGATCTAAATTTAAATATTTATTTTTTGCCAGCAGAAGTAAATATGAAAGTGATATCAAAATATAGCAAGAAATATAAAATCAATGTAAATTGCTGAACCATGATTAAATTTTAAAATGATAAGTGATTTTAATAGCGATTATGGATCGCCCTTTAGGCAAAATAGAGTCACATATAGTCGCACTCCAATCATGGCTAATGAAGTCGAATTTGCAAAGAAAAAATATTGAATAAATATATTGAAAAAATAATCAGTGGACCATTTGAATTGCGTATTTTATAAATCAAAATTATACAGGGGCTGCTCAAATATAGTTAAAGCATATGGTTTACAAAAAGACATTGGAAATACTAATGGAGGCTATTATGGTGGGATTATCTGGTTGGTTACAGCTCCCCCTGCCAAGCAAATTCATGATACATCTGAATATAGATCAGATTTTGGTAACCGGGCTGATAACAGAGTGCTCAACTAGCCTTCTCGACAGGATAAATACAAAACTTATATATCGCAATTATCACTGGCCCACATCTCTGTGACATCACAATGGGGCGACATGATAGAAAGAGTGTGTAAAGAATCAGTGTCTCCAGCACTGATTACAAAGCAGCAAAAGGCGACAAATGTGTATTTGCAAATTTGAGCACTCAATTCTTGTATTATCTCAAGCTATAAGCCACATAACAAATTTCCTTAGCGGACCCTCCAAAGTGCTTCATGAACCCAAAAGGTCAGCGAACTCCAGTTTGGGAATCACTGAGTTAGTTGGAGTAAAACTTGTGAGAGTTATTCAAAAACTTGACTCAAAGCATCATTTTTTTCAATGAATATAAAAATGCTCTTTTACTTTTGCAAAGTATTGAAACTTCATTATCCAGTATGATAACGTAATTGAGATGGAACTGAATAACAGTGGTAGACTAAAATATATAAAAACGGGTCAAATAACAAAGTATATTTTGACTCCCAAATCAGCATAACAACAATAACTGAGTCTGGAAATCAATCTACAAATAGGAAAATGTAAGCAAAAGCATGAGTTTAATAAATTTAGCGAAATTATTGTGGATAATTTTAAAATATGAAAGGCACGTGTTTCCTTCCCCACAAACAGAAGAATAATAAGAAAATGAAAAACACAAATGAGCACATGTTTGCTCACCTATAAAAGAATGAATACTAGGAGCGTGATAAAAACATTCATTCTCTCTTACAGATTTGTAAACTCTGACCGACCGAATCTTCTCATCCTTACTCAAAGGCTTAACAAACAACAAAACAACTATTAGTATAAGAGAAAATACTTAAGTAATTAGGATGGAATTAGCCAGATGTGGAAGGATGAACTGATTTAAATGTTTGTTCATACAGTAGATGTAATATAAGGAAATATATACATATATGCATAATTATCATGTAGTTGATTAATAATAAAAGGATGAAACAGATCAAAATCGATGGAAAATTGAGAAAAAATAAATTGTTGGTTTTGAAAATTCTGACCAATTAGCGTAATAGAAAAATATTGACAAATACAATTCTTGATCATTCTCAAATGAACAGAATAAAGTTTGATTTAAATACGCAAGGACGAGTCTGACTGATATCGCAGTTCACTGAACTTCATAATATTCATAAGTGGCTTGATAATGACACTACGAAATCAATGAAGGAGTTCAATAGAGTATTGTCCGGATAGTGTTGAACGTCCATTGTTGATCATCTATTGTTATTATTTAATTCCTGCTGCCTTTAATTTCGCCTTCAATGCTGCACGAAGTTTACGCGTATGGTCATCATCAGGATATCCATTGCTGAAAAAGATTAGATTGCATGAGAGATAATGGCAGTTGCATATGAGTCTGATTTCAATTAACTGTAAAAAATAAGATGTTCAATAAAAGAACAATGAAAGTCACAAATATTTGACTCCATAGAACTAAGAAACGCTTAACTTAGCAATGCCTGTGTGAGTGAGATTCGAATGTAAGGTTTAGATGTGTAAAAAGGATGTCAAGTCAACTTTACTCTTAGGTAGAGATGAATGTCCAAATATTTGAATTTTTTAGAATTTTCAATTGCACTGATAACGTACTGAAATACGAAACACTGATATCAAAATCACTAACTAAAGCCCAACACCCCTTCCAGTGTGCAAAGGAAGATTTCGCCAAACAATGATAATTCTGGAGTTTCAAAACCCAGTGAAGTCTGATTGGACAGAGCACTGATCGATGCGAAAGTGTAAAACCACCAAATAGAAAATAAATTGATTTGAGGGCAATGGCCTAGTGCAGCGGTTCCCAAAAGGTGAGTCGCGTGTTTTCAGGTGTGCCACGAAAATTATTAGAATAACTAATATGAAATATGATTTGATATTTTACAATTTACAATTTGTCTTTATTAAAAAGTTTTATTGTTTCCTATTTAAATGCTGTGTATATGGATCAATAAATTCCATTTAGCTTGCTATGTCGTTATGTAACAATAGATATAGACACCACTTGCTGCAATTTCGTAAGATGCAATTTATTTTATCTGCTGAACTGAGTTAAGCGAACATGCAGAGATGAGGAAGAAAAGCTGGCCTTTTGCCTTCATTCCTTAGGCCTAGTTTCCTAATGTTTAAGGACATAAAGTACACCCTAACGATCACGATATTCACCATACTTTTCCGTGCAAGTGCGACGCAAGCATTTCCTTATGATTTCCTGCACAAAAAAAAGGTTTGGGAACTGCTGGCCTAGTGGTTAAAGTGTTAGGCACATCTCAGTTCAATTCCCATGAGCCCCACCTCACCCAAGGTATAAAAAATGAGTAGGCAATGCTGAACTGAACAGATACTATTTCTTCCATATAATAGTAGCCCTTTACATATTGCTAGATATCAGTGGAAGTTTGAACAAAGTCTTGTTTACAGCAAAATGTATGAATAAGCATCGTATATATGAAAACCTTAGTGAAACCATAATTATATCAAGTTGGATGCACAATGAAACGCTGACAACAGAAAAGCAAAACTTTTAGTTATTACTGGAATACAGATCAATAATTACAAAATCGGGCAACCCTGATTCCAAGGTACAGTCATGTTTTAGAAAATCTAGGCCGGATACCATTGGGGAATTCTGATTGTCACTAAGAAATTGCCCTCAGTCACATACACCCTAACATTTTGCAACAGCATGACAAATCATGGTCAATATTTATAAGGAATAGAAAGAACGCTTCCTGGTCATCCCTCACCCATCAACTGGAATTTGATGGACGCGATGGTTTCTTATATACAGCCTTGTTCATAGCGAAAGGTGTATAAAAGATGTGTATTAACAAATTTAAATGTTGCTTGAAATCAAGAGAGTAAAAGTGAGAACGTTGTACTGACGAAGCATGATATAAGTGGTTGCAAATGTCACAAGCTGGATGGATGGTTATGGGATCAAAACTGCGACCCAAACATGCCTTTCTTTGATTTATAAATAAGAGTTTGCAAAATAGTGTTTAATACAAAACATGACTTTTTATGTGCAAGTTCATTTTTCTAACTTTGCATGGAAGGTCAGTTTGGAAAAAAAATATTGATTTGGTTTAATTTAAGGTACTCCCGTAGAATGTGAACCAAGATGGCGGACATCGGAACACAGTATATGTATCAAGTTGGGGTTAGGCCATAATTTCAGGTACAAATACTACAGGAGTCACTTGGCTGGTCCCCGAATCGTAACCGAACTAAAACAAGGAAAATTGGAATAAAATTATGGCCTAACCCTAACCTGGTACACATACTATGTTCAGGTGTCCGCCATCTTGTTGCACATACTACGGAGCAGCGCCAATTTATATTTTTGCAATTCACATTTTAAATCTCAAATTTGGTTGGAACTAAATTTTTAATACACCTGTCATTGATATAACTTAGTTGAGGTCCCAGTCAATCCTCATCACAATTGTGCAAATTTTAAAATATTTAATCAGAAAACTTACTTATCTGGACCTCCACGTTTGTTAGTCTTATGAGGAAATTCATCATTCCATATTATCTCTCCTCGGCTGCTTCGAATTATCTGAATCTTGAAGAGCAATCCTGCATTGAATGCTTTCTGGAGCAAGGGTATGATCCCAATGTAGGGCAAATATTCAGTGAATTTCTTTGCCTCATATGAAACACCCTGCAAAAATAAACATAATAAGTTATTAAACTTTTATCTCTGATAATTTATCAAAACTGATATAAACACCAGGTGCTCCAGAAGTATGCGCACCAAGATGTCGCACAACCTGCATCCTAACCGATACACACATACTATGTTCAGGTTGTGCGCCATCTTGGTGCGCATACTCCTGGAGGTCCAAAAGCTTTAAACTAAAATTTCTGCAACCCCGAATCAATTTCTCAGAAGCAGACAGTTGGAAAAGCATTTTTTTGGTGATTTTAGTTGGGATGTTTTCAAATACTCGCTCTGAAAGAGGCACAAAACAAGCAGGCACTGATACGTTAATTGAACGATTGAAATCTTTCTCACTAAACATTGACTATCAAAACATTTGATTTCTAGGTCAGGAGGAGGGCACACATTTGAACCAAAGATGTTTTACATGTGCAAACAAGTAAAATATCCTCAGGAAACATATAATCAGTGGCACCTTGTTCAGAGTTGCCTTCACATAACATTTATTGAAAAAAAGTTTCGATTTTTCAAAAAAGAAATCAAACATAATATATCTATGATTGGAAGCAGAGTTGAATATGATATCACTAACATATTACTGATACACAAAAAATCCACTGATATGTGAGAGGTTATTTATGAAAAAACCAAAGGACCAACATTTTTTCAGGCAGAGCATTGCTTGCCAATTTATATACATCGTTGGTGAGATCGCCGATTTGGGATTTGAAGATTAATGTTAAGAGAAGTAGCCAAACTACGTTGGCATCACAGGTTAATAATCTTTGATTCAAGCACATTACTCAACAGTGTATAATGAAATAAGTAGGAGTGTAAGATAAATTAGGTGGCAATGCAACCAGGAAGATTTCAGTACTACAATAAATAGTAGTGCCTTGCGTATCAGTGGCTGCTCATACATAGCCTTGTTTGAAATAAAAGACATGACAAACGTTTCATAGAAAAAATTCATATGGTAAGTTTGTCATTTTAGGCGTTTGGAATCTTATAGCCGGACAAAACTATCAGGCTGAGAAATTATGAAGATTATTGCCAAAATGAAATACCTAATTTACTATTTCATATAAATTCTTAAATAATATTTTCTTCCAATATTAAATATATTTTAAATTGGGCCATGTCCAACAAGAGTCTGTGAAAATCACTGTACAATTACATATGTGGAAATTTAATTCAGTAATGCAGAATAACTGATATAAACACAGCTTGGATTGATTTTTGCAATTTGCAATGTCAAGATTTTAAAGAAAGTCATACGATTTTCTTCAATAATCAAATGCTTTAAAAGACAAATTTTGAAATGAAAACCTCAAATCAAGAATTTGCTCTATGTAATATAAACAATTGTGAATATATTCATTTATTTTGGACATCAGCACTGGTAGAGGTAAATTCTGCAAGGGGTCATTAAACCAACATAAAAATATGCTTTCTGGAAACATCGAAAAAATTTCTAGAACATCTAAGCACTAAGGTGTTGTGATGGCCTTGTGGTTATAGCATTGGACTTAGCTATGTTGGATCATAATTCGAAGGTCCCAAGTTCAAGTCCCATGCCCACTGCCTTATCCAGGATGTAATAACTTGAGTAGGTAATTCCAAAATAAAAAAAATTACATTACATCCAAAAATAATAGCTTATTATGCATTAGTGGTTGCTTGTGCCCTGTTTAAAGTGAACAATATAATAACAAAAGTGTAATTAGAATTTAATTGCTATTTGGGGGCAGAAAAATCGTATTTGGAAGATTTAATGTTAAACATAAAATCAATGTAAATTATTACAACAAGAATCTTGGTTCCAGTGAATACATAATTTGATATTCAACCAACTGAATTCATTACATGACTCACATTCAGACTTCCAGCAGGGAATGAGTAAGTAATGGCACAAGTGCCACACCATTCATATCCTGGCAGTGATTCAGGCAACCTTTCCACTGACCCTTTTCCAGGTGGTTGTCGGTTGATGATTCTTAGACCAGATGAAGTAGCTTGACTTGAAGACTGAGATTCTGGAAATTGAAAATTATTTTAGTGAAAAGGATTAGGCAGGATTCAAGTTATACATATTGTGATATTATATAATACATTAACAAACAACTTTTTGTAATTTTTAAATCCACGAAATCCCTAAGCCCCCATGCCCAATACTGATCCCCCAAGTTGGATATTATATTTTTACTAATGCTTTTGGATTTAAGCAGTATTGACTTTTTTTATATGACACTTAAATACACCTTCGCTCTTACCTCTGTTATAGACACTCCCTGGGCAAGCCAGGAGTCGAGTGAAAATTCAGTAAATAAATCAGCTCAATGGTCTTGAACCAAGTTTTAACCACGCACCAAAAAGTGGGAGCTGGTGAGGTGTCGGGTGTGGGTTTTTTTTTCAACCTCGTTACTTTTAAATCATAAATACTGGAAACTCGAGCCGAGTGGAAGTCACCCATTTTCCTAATTATGGTAAATATTGAACCAGTATTTATGTTTTCCATGAAATATCACAAAGTTCAGAATTATAAAACAATAAGCCAGATATAAACAATCAATAGTGATTTAATGCTCAGTGCTCACTTTAGTTATCTACGTTAGGGCTTAAATAGTGCATGATTGCCACCAGGTAAACTCATGTTGATAATAAATGAAGCACAACCGGTAATTTGCCGATGTTTCGAATTTCTATACAGAAAAACTTCATCATGGCATGATATGGAAAGGACACAAGTGCCTTATATATATCCACTTGTGTCCTTTCCATATCATGCCCTGATGAAGTTTTCTGTATAGAAATTCGAAATGTCGGCAAATTACATCGTTTTGCTAACACCGGTTGTGCTTCATTTATTATCAATACGTCAGGGCTTCCCAAACGTTTGAGCTCGCGGCCCCTTTAATATATTAAAATTTTCCAAGACCCTTGCCCCACACTAATAATGATAAACAGTTTGAAATATGCATTTTTAATATTTTATTGACACAACTAATTCTCAACTTTTAGTAGGCCTACTCAATAACAAAAACAAGCAAATATTTACTCAGATTAATGTTACTCAATTAATTATTCAGTGTAATGGGTGATAATGCTTTTGCTACATAGCAAGTCCAGTCTTGGCTCAATGTTTGTTTATGTAGACCTAAATGATGAATTACGATGTCTGGCCACCGACGGCATGGTCCTTATCCGGAATTGTTACGTACTCTTATTGAACAAATTTAGCATAAAGCGGCAGTTTGTGCGACGCCAAATTATCAGGGAAAAAAACTCACGCCGCACCTACACGAAAAATATGCTGCCTCAAGATAAAACACAATTTTGTCATCGTTAATGTGTACTTTATGCCTTTTGAGGTTTATTAACATGTAGGCCTAATGAATAAAGACAAAAGTTAACTTTTATTTCTTACCCCTGCCTAGTTTTTTTTAATGCTAAAAAATCACTCACGTTCGATAATCTCGGTTCAGCAAATGAATAAACTGCAGCCTACGAAATTGCAGCATGTGGGGTTTATCTCTAATGTTACGTAACAATAGACCCTACTTAACAGAAGTAAACAACATAGAATGGTAAAGTGAATTTGATTCATATACACATCATTTACAATATTGAGAAACAATAACACATTTAGAATAAATGAAATATGTGAAATATTCAATCATATATTAGTTAATATTTGACACAAATATCCTAATTTTCGAAGCGCACTTAGCAAATCGGGTCCTACGATCAGAATATTCATTGTTATGCAAACTCGATGATTGAGCCGTGTTTCCCCGAAAATAAGAACAAGCCTTAATTTTAAAAATGACTTAGAAAATAGACTTAGTCTATAGCGCAATTTTTTTGGACTTAGTCCCGTGGTTCTCAAAGTGCGTTGATTCAATTTTGTCAGGGCGTCGCAAAATTTTGTGATTCGTGCGTGAACCTTTCAACCATCCCATATCTTCTATTTTTACTAAAACACCAATACTGCGAGAAATTATTTTGGTTTGTGATTTTGTACCAGTGTAGCCGCTTGGTTACCGAAAATACAATGCAAATTGTTTTATCCGGCGATTGAACCTTAATTATGTGTTTGACAAGTATGGTATTGATTGACAGGCAGAGTCTTGATCGAGTAATTATTAACTTTTAGGTTTCGATCCTTTGCGAAAGCGCTTTGTTAGTTCGCGCACATGTTTAAAATCTACAAGTAGGCTACGTGTTTTGTCCACACCGCCTTCACACAACAGTGAACATTTTCGTATTGCAATATTACGCATTTAGACGTTTCATACAGAATTTTGAATTGCTCCGAGCAGTCGAACACAAAACCACCAAGTCCTAGCATAATAAAGGCACTTAAAATATGTGATTCCGTACATCAGGGGTCGGCAACCTACGGTCCTACGAATCCGGCCCGCGGAGCACTATAATTCAGCCCGCGACGCTTCACTAAATTATAGTAACAAACCATCCTTTTGACGAATATATATTTTTTAGACTACATTTTATTATAACCTAACAATTATATAATTCATAATTACTTGTTTAATGAGCAAATGGCAACAAAAATAAAATACGATTTTCACCCTGTTTTTTTCACAAGCACCAATACTTACGTAAGGGCGAACGTCTGAGTTTGGTTTTATATTGCTGGGAGACATATGTTTTCATATCGGCGACATATGTTAAAGACAACTATCAAGGCTTGAATTCTAGTTTTTATTCCGATTTTTATCTTTTGCGCCGGCTCTGATCTTTCTTGTCATCTTTTGCAAATTAATAACTGTCCCAATTTTAAGTAAACAATGTTATTATTTCTGACACCGGAATGCGGGTATTTATGAAGACGATGGTTGACCTTCTTATGATTTTACTATTTTATTGTGCCTGTTTATTTTCGTATTAAATAATAAATAAAAACCCTGCAAAGTCTTTGCGTGAATCCTGAATGTTATTTTGAATTCAAATGATGATTTAATAATTCAATGGCAATAATGGCAATTCTACTGATCAAATGATGATTCCTTGGAAAAATTTCGCACAATAATTTGTTACCTTGTTTGACATTTTAATTTTACGAAACGGCATTGGTGCGCTTTATGCAAAACTGAGAATTAAAACAATACCCAAATACGACTCCTCAAGTTTGTCGTTTCTGTTTCTCAGGAAGAACCGTGAGGTAATTTTCGCCAAATTCAAGGGATAGGTTTAGTGACGCGCAAGTCCCGTGCCCAAGCAAATCAGCCTAGGTAGTAGGTCCTCAATATATGAGTAGTGAAATGGCATTCTAATACGCAAGAGAATGAGGCCCGAAAGGTTATTGTTATGTAACGATACACGGCATGGTGTTTTTTGCTAGCGATCCAAGTTCGCACCCCCAAAATTATGGAAAGTGTCCGCCCCTGGATCTGAGAGATTGTTATACCGTGGTTTTCATACGATTCCATGTGTTATCAAATCTTCTGAGGTTTTCCGGGGCATTGCCGGACACAATCATATATTTTTTGAACGAATGTTCACCGTCAACGTCTACTTACAGTTGATATACAGGTACAGGTACGTTTCCAGTTGTGGGGTCGCAAGTATCTGTAGACTTTGATTTTATGAAAATTAGGGTCGCGAAAATAAAAGTTTGGAAACCACTGATCTACGCTATGAAACACAAATGCAAGAGATTGTACCTGATGTGTCACTTCTGTATCCACCCACTGCTCCCATCTGTGGTTCTTGGACATTCCTAGACTTGTGGCTACTTGATGAAGTATTGCCAAAGAAAGTTTCTGTATTTTCATCTCTAGTACTTGTAGCTCCAACTGTTAATTGCTGGGCTTGGTACGTTTCTGTTTCGACTCTAGTTTTTGAAGGTGCTGCTTGCTGAGGGGAAAGATCCATTGAAGACGACTTCTTCCTTGCTCGAGAAAATAATTCATCCATAAGAATATCGTAACATTTACGAGAATCTCTGACCAAAGTCTCAGAGCGGATCGTTTGTTCCAAGAATTGAAGAGGAAATTTTTGAAGATCAAGGAGGCCGAACAAATCTTGAAAATTTTTTTTCCTCTTTTGAATATCGTGCTTTATCCATCTAAGAGCTCCGTGCCATTTGATAGTCTCGGACGAATATTTTGTATTTGGGGATTTGTAAATCCTTATGATGTCATCCTTGCTGATATCACAGAACTCTTTTTTCTCAATGATTTGTTCAAAATTTGCTTCCAGGAATTGATTCATCACTTCCTTCACAGCATTTAGGTTGGTAGCTTGATTAGTTTCAGCCAGATTTTTCAGGATGAAGCAGTTGTCAATCTCAAGATTTGTCTCAAGATTCTTGACATCAGAGAATAATGCAGTGATGACTGAATTCTTTGCAATGTCATTACTTTTCACCAGTGGTTCTTCCAACACAGTCTCCAGAAGAAATTTGAAAGGATAAGTCTGGATATTGATGACTGTAACAAGGTCAGCAAAACATCTCTCTGCATCTTCATCTTTTGCTCTTGCCCATGTTATCATAGCTTGCCATGATGTTTGATAATTCATACTTGGAGTTTTCATGTAACGCAGGAGATCTGGCTTGATAATGAACGGGAACATCTCAGAGGAAATTACTGATTCGAAATTAGTGATAAGCACCTGTTCTGCTTGTTCTTTTATATCAAGGCGATCGTACATTTGAGCCAAATTGATGACAGAAAGACAATTGGTCTGAGAGAGATTGGTTTTCAAGTAATGGAAGCAAAAGTTAGTCAAGCCAACCATTTGTAACAGGTTGGATGCTTGCAGGATTTGTTGAACGTATTCCATTTTCAAATTTCCCACTCCTTTATACATGAATTCTATACATTGGGAAATTCCATTCTGATCGACATCCTTCATATTGATAAACCCATCACGAGATTCCTTCATTTTGCTTGTAAACATCGCTTTGAAGTATCCTGACGAGGCTGCCAAGACACAGCGATGAGCACAGAAGGATTTGTCACCAACTTTCACATCGAAATCGCAGAGAATGTTTTGTTCTCTCAAGCTATCAATGATGTCATAAGCAAACCGGCTTGGGTTGAATTTGTTTGTTTAATGTAATCTTCATTCATGATCATTCAGCTCGACCTTGCTCAGATCAGTAACTAAATATAACAATCCTAACACCTGCATATAGATAATACCATTTTGTTAACGGCTGTGGTTTCTCTTCCAAATCAAAACTACATTTTATTATTGAACATAATAGGTGATTTTGCTCATGTCAGCATGTTACTTTACGGTTGCAGGTCTGAATTCCTGGGAAAATTATCAAATGAGAATTCTCGCCATCAAAATGATGAGGAAATGTGACTTCTGAGTTGTTTTGATTATTTCCAACTATGGCCATGAACCCAAAATATTCAATTGCTTAGAAACGGCCTGTGATTACCGTACTTACTCTCCTATCACATATCAGGACTAGTTTTACTCTGATTCATTCGAAGTATATGAGTATAAGATAGTGATAGATTGGAATAGTCTACCCATGCTATATCATGTGTATATCATAGTTCCCACCTCAGATAATATATATCACGTTTTAATGCAGGTCAATTACAATACAAGACTTCTAAACATACAATATATTTATTGCGGTTGGTAAAAGTGAAATGGCATTTTCTCGAAATCTTCAGTTTCATAGCTAAATAGGACAGATCTGTTTTGTAGAACGTGAGCTGTGCTGCATTAAGTGGGGATTCCCATAACTACTTCTCAAAAACAAAATAATGGATTGACAAAAAGTTTCTTTGCTAATATCTGAATATAGTACATTTGGTATAGTATATTTGGCTCGACTATTATAAGTTTATTTCGATTCTACGAATGAACACCGTAGGCTATATTAGTATAAGTTTATTTTGCCTATAATCAGAATAACAATAAAAGGATTGATAAAAATAAATAAATAAAAACTGATTATGAAATCAGAAGAGCAAACAAAACCTTAGATAAGGTTTAAAACGTATAGAATATAAGATGAAAGATTTTGCCAAGAAGTGTAACGTGTTCTCTCACCTAAAATTATTTTACACATGAGGCTACCCACCGACACCCCCACACACAACCACAGAGAAATTAACAATCATAGTGACCGGTACCCGGACCGTACTCTGCTGATACACCGCATTAACTTATATTCAGTTGCATAGACTGATAAAGGATATTTCCACTGAACCGCATTCGCCCAACATACTGGTTGAATTACAATATAATTGCATGCATTCAATCATTGAATATAAATGGTGTCTACAACAACAAAAGTCGCAGGCTGATGTCTCATCCACGATAAACCTGAATTGACATCTATTACGCCACAATAATTAAATGAAGAAATGATCCTGCAAAATAACAATACTAATTCCTTTATTCCTAATTCCTTTATCCTTGCAGAAGTCAATATCTAAGAATGAAAAAAAAAAAAAAAAACTTATAACCTTAGCAACCAACATATTCCTATACCCTGTCTTTCTACCTTAATTAATTATAATTACTCATACCTATAAAGTTACTGATAGATTCAAATACTTATTACAATCTGGACTATAATTTGGCAATAATAGGCTCTAGTTTGGGCAATGAAGTGGTCTAGCCCACCTCTTCATCCACCCAATTCTGGCAACTTTGGTTGGGCATTTTGGCATTTGACTCCATCTATAATCAGCTTGACAATATATTTTTTTATAAAAGTTTATCTTTACTGTTCACTCCCATTTATAAAATTGATCAATTTGGCAGTGGCAATCATCATAAATTTATTAATATGGTGTGGCAAGTAATTTTTATTTATTTATTTTTTATTATTTACCAGTATGTAATTTTTCATGTTCCCTTTACTTAATAACTTCTATATGGTTGTGTGTGTGGGTGCGTGTGAGCGTGTGTGAAATATTTCAATTATTTTAGGTGAGTGAACACGTACCACATCTTCTTGGCAAAACCTCCCATCTTATATACATTCTGTACGTTTTAAACCTCATCTGTGTTTTGTTCGCTCTCCTGATTTCATAATCAGTTTTTATTTATTTATTTTTACCATTCATTTTATTGTTTTGCTGATTATGGAGTCGAAATAAACTTACACTTATACTCAGTTTCAAATGCAGCACATCGCAGTCGTGCAAAAATCTTAACATTTGCAACAGTGTAACTTTAACCTTTCACCTCTACTGTTCGTGTAAGTTGTCAAGCCGAGAGGCTTTAAACTGACAAATAAAAACGCTGATATCAACTGATACTCATCTAATAAGCATGGTTGAAAGTTGTTTTAATAAAAATAAGTGAAAAATTGAGTAAAGAAATGATGCACCCTGATATTACGTAACAATTCGAATAAAACGTCATTGCTTGTCTGTTTTGAATTACATCTGGCAACCCTGGTTTTAACCAAAAATTGTGCATATTCACGACGTCATAAATAAAAGAACTGTTTTGGGATTAATCATTATGATATAATAATTTCACCCCGAAATATTTGCTAATCTATGCGAGCATGCCAGCATTGACCTGCTTCGAGGCAAAGATCAAGCATTTTCTGTGTGGGAGACAGTTCAGTATAAAGTATTGGATATGGATGTGGTGTTGCGGTCGTTCTGTGGAATATTCAAATGGCAAAGGATCGCGGTCTCGAATTACTATGCATTGGACTATTTATTTCCTACAGGCACACTAAAAGTCAGAAACGCTAGGGCACATAAGCACAGGTCAGTGGAAGATAGAATTTCTCGCTATTTATTGCGGGGTTGTTGAACCGGATAAGACTTACAACCGGGAGTGCCACGGGTGATGAAAGACATTACGAACCCCCACGACGAAATATATTATATTTACACCGTAAATAAACTGCCAGATTGGTTGGGACAATATAAGTATAAAAAAGACAGAAAATTGTCCTCAGGTAATTTTGCTCCATGACACTTTATAGCAGGTTCATTGTAGAGTTGAGACGACATATGTGTGAATATACATTATACTACATTGTGATCTAATACAACACTGATCAGTGATCACCATAATACAGTGTTTTCCAACCTATTATTCCAACCTATTTTTATTCCCCACATACTAAAGCATCAAAAACAAATTGTTAAAACTTTCTTCAATTGCGGCCGGTTGGAAACCCCCTGCCGTAATAGAAACGGGCTCAGTTTAGAAAATATATAAAGAATATGGCAATAAGAATATAAAGTATATGCTTTCATAAGGCATTTCTCCTTAATGGATCTCACTAAAATCCGCCTGCCAATCTCCGGGTCCAAGTTTGATAAAAGTATAGTTAGTTAGTGATAAGCCCGAGTGGAGTCCATCATATTGAAATCGCAAACTCGATAACTTGAGAATCAAAACCAATCAAAACATTTGGTGCTCGCGTGGTATGTGCACCAAGATGGCGCACAACCTGAACATAGTACGTGTACCAGGTTGGGGTTCAGGTTGTGCGCCGTCTTGTTGCACATACAACGAAAGCGCCAAAAATTTTACCTGCGTATAAAGGAAAATTCAGCAACAAAATATAACTAGCGCTTAAAATCTAATGGCTGTTAAATTCAAGAAGCAATAATGAGGCTATACCGAAAGCGCAATACTCGGAAACGATTTATCATGCAAGTGAGCAAATGTACGATGGTGATAAGCGAAATGTGTTTGAGCGCACGTATCATAGAATAAGTCATTATTCAAAACAAAGTGAAAATTTATTCACCTTAATGTAGGACAAATGCAAAACGATTGTAACAATACGTAACTATGGAATTTACCTCGGTATGCAAATTTTACAATTTAGAATCGAATTTATTCGAATCACTACAATTTTTTGTAAATACAGCGTGATTTTTTAACGATTGTAGAAATACGTAACTATGAAATTTACGTCGATATGTGAGTCGAATCAATTCGAATTAAACACAAGTTCGAATTGTCGTAAAATCCGCCGTGATTTATTGAAAGAAAGAATATTAACTGTAAAACGCGAGACAATTGCATGCTAATTGTGGCTAATGGGAAAACAATTAATGTAGGGGTGTGCAACCTTTTTGTCTATTGGCGGTCGCAATACGGTTTTGAAAGAAAAACTACGGCCGATCGAAGTTTTTTTACGCGGTATATTAAATTAAAAAATTGGTTTTCATTGGCATCTCATTGACTTGCGTCTAAAACATTTAGGAAGCGATAAAATTTAAACAAATGTGCTGAATGAAAATTACTTGGAGTGGTCGAATTGAATAATTCCAACGAATGAAATATGTTCGACTATTTTCATCCACATTCGCTAGCGAGGCCTAGGCACGGAGGGTCCGAAAAAAATGTTAACAGTGCGCCCTTTTTTTCCTAGAATGATTATTTCTTTGGCAGCATTCAAATGCGATATCCTACCGCTGATTTCCCCCGTAAAACGAGTATTACCAATTTTTGCGCCGTGGTGGACATAAAAGTTTAATTTATTTTTTTTTCTCGCAGAACTGTACATTTAGCGATTAGTCAGACGAACGCAAATGTCGCCTAAGCAACCATCGCCACCGCCAATAACTAATGAAATTATGGCATTACAAATAATGTTGCATTGTGCTTATTTTGCGGCTGAAACACAGGTCATTACCACCGCAGGTCGTGCACCCCCGAGTTGATGTAACCGCTGCTCAGTTACGGTACGGCTTTCGCGCACAGTCAAGTTTATACACCAAGACAGATTGTTTTTATAACCGATATATATTGTTAATTAATACAAATCATTTGCTATAGCTCATCTTGTGTAGGCAAGACCACACGCGTATGGGAAATCGCCTGTTTTGTCGTTAGCCTTATCACTCGGAATGGTGTGCTGAAACTAATTAGACCCAACTTGACAGTATTTTCATCATGAAAGAAAGGCCTAGCGACCATGACCATGATGTTCAAGCATCTTATATTTTTCTTTGCAAAAGACTTGCGGCAAGCCTGTGGAACACAGTCACGCAGATTGTCAAAGAAAAAAAACACTTTATTTTATTCCTACGATCAAAACCAGGTTACAATTATGTGCTCAAAAGTCACATAGATTGTCAGATAATATAAACTTTTTTAATTTCTACCACTAAAACCATGCTACTTCTATAAATGCAAAAGCAATGATACTAATATAATACCAAAAAATATCAAAATACGGCCATCAACTACAAAATGGAAAATTTATTCAATGGACGATTAAATTTCTGTCACATCATGCAAAACATTTTAAAAGTTATACAACCATCAATAAATTGCAGACGAGAATATCGGTCAGAGACCGAAGACTTATCGATCGAAAGTTAGGGGATCCCCCAAAACAGCGCTCTTACTCCATAGTGACACCTTGTGTCCCATCACTAATTAATTAATAACTCGCTAATTATACGACATAATTCATCCAAAATCAATAGGCTTCTGGTACGACATATGATGAATGCACATGCAAAATCTGCAGCAGATTCAATCTCGCTTTCGTGAGATATCGCGTGTATCTAACAGACAAATATCTATCAACATACTTACCGATTAAAATCGATAAGTAATAAGGATCTATAAGTGTTACTTTGATGTGCAATATCAGCATTTGTATCCCAACCTAAAACATACCATCCAATCCCATTCACCTACGAGCTTATTTGCCTATGAGCAGTGTATTTATGATATTTTCCAAGGTTACCAGAGTTACAACTGTCGCGTTTGCATACCCATACCAAAGCATTGCCTTATTTTTCAGGGAGGCATCCCCTATTTTATTCCAAATGCAAAAAAAGGGTTATACTTCTGGATTATGTAAAAGATGGTTGATTACTGGTAAGTGCGAGTTGACCACTGGACCCTTGGATGGTTTGCTGGGTGACTATTTTAATAGTCAAATATTCTGGTAACATGCCATAGTCTGCCATAATTGAACGAAGCTATCCCATGAGGTTTCATGGTGGATAAATACACATGAATGTAAGTTTGCTCATAGCTGGCTCAATAACAATATTGTATGGGCCATAACATAAATGAAAAAACATCACTATGAACAATATTAAGTATAATTACTATGCAATGAGAGAAAAATAATAAAATACTGAATATTTATAAAATTGGATACACTGGTGATAATTTGAATCACATAACATACATTATATATAAACTTTAGATAGGAAATGCATTGTTGTATCACAGTCATTTAGGTATAAATATAGAATGTTCCAGCAAGAAAATTCTATTAAAAACAGACACTGGTATAAATAAGGGAGAAAGTAAGAGCTAGAAAACATATACAGTGGGTGCTAAATGTTCAAATATAATATCACAGTGGTCAAATAACTGAAGGCAAAGGTAAAAAAAACATTCAAATTAAGGTTAAAGCATATGGTTCAAAAATAGTATTGAAAAAGCTAATGGAGGCTAATATGGTGGTATCCTTTGGTTAATTACAGCTTCCGCCACCAATCAAGTTCATGATACATCTGAACATAGATCCGATCTCTGTTAAGGTGAGAATTTAATATCAGGTGTGACTTAGGTTCGAAGGTTGAGATTTACATATCCGTGAATGGGCGTGGATTGTATTTCCGCTTGAAGTTTGGGTTCAACGGTGAGATTTCAAGTTCAGGTTCATTGTCAAGGGAAAGATAAAGAGCCCGATGCCCCACAAGGGTGCTACTAATAATGAATCGGAAAGATTCTGTATTTTGCAATGAAATAAGCAGACTATGCCATGCATCATATTCATACCAATTCAGGTTTCTCTCTAATATAGAAGATATTCCCCGATTGGCTGCCTAGTTGGAGTAAAACTTGTGAGAAGTATTCAAAAACCTGACTCAAAGCATCCTTTTTTCAATAAACACAAAAATACTTTTTGTGAAGTCTTGAAACAACTTTTCCCAGTATGATAATGACTAACATAATTGATAGTAATCAAGATGGAACTGATTAACAGTGGAAGAATAAAATGTGTAAAAACGGGTCAAATATGCAATCAAAGTGAGTAACAATACATGAGTCTGGAAGTCAATCTACAAATACCGTATTTGCTCGTTTTGTAGCCCGGGCCCATATTTTTTTCAACCAACTCACTAACCGAGCCCTCATACAAACCGCCCCTTATTCAAGCACGGGCGCTTGATCGTTACAATAATTAATATATTGTTATTTCCAGTTCTCAATTATAATTTAAACGAGAATAACGAAAATTTTGACTTTTTCTACGCACCGCAGGTACAAATCCGCAAATAAAGAAAAGTTTTGCGACGCCCTATCAATATTGAAACGGCGCACTTGGGCGAGTTCACGTCGAATCCCGGTTTTTGCCCGCTGTTCCGTTTTTACCTTTCAAAAATATATGCGACCCGCAAAAGATTAGCAACCCTAAATGTAAAATGGGGTGAATTTAGGGAGTTAAGTGCTATAAGGCAAGAGTACACGGCAATTTTGAGGAGGTTGAACTCTAGATTCTTTCATTTCCGACCGCTAATATGATGAGGGGTTTTCAGCTGTGCTATTATTGCTATCAAAATAACGAAATCGCCTTTCCATCAGTAAAGAGGGTAATTTTAGATATTAAAAAAAACTCGCTGAAGAACACCAAGCTCATCCATCTCATTAAAAAATACTATGAACTATGATTTGTCTCGTTATTCGGTCTGTAATATATTCATTTCAGACTTTACATTTTTTTCGCATTTTTATAAACTACTGTAGGGGGGCGATGGTACCAAAAATGTTTGGAAACCACTGGTATAGAGTTTGATTTAAAAACGAAAGGTTGAGTCAAATCCCACTGATATTGCAGTTCATCAAACATTATAATATTCAGTAAGTGGCATAATGGAATGCTTGATAATGACAATATAAAATCAACGGAGGGGTTCTAATATTATATTGTCCATGTGCAACGTCCATTGTTGATTTTGTATTGTTAGTATTCAATTTCTACACAACTTTTACAAGATAGCTATAGGTGGTTACGGTAGGTTTAGATGGATTTTCCACCCCGTTCAGGCAATTTAGGGTCTGTTCCGGTAATGACAGGAACTTATTTTTTACCACTGTACCCCCAATGTTTGCTGTTTTATTTTGAAAATTGCCTTGAGATATATAAAATGTCCTTTAAAGATATCCGAGTCAATCTGACTGATATTGCAGTTCACCGAAATTTATAATATTTATAAGTGTCTTGATGGAATGCTTGATAATGGCACCACAAAATCAATGAATGAGACAATATAGTATTGTCCGTAGACGAATACTAATATATCCGGATAGTGTTGAATGTCCATTGTTGATCATCTATTGTTAGTATTCAATTCCTGCTGCCTTTAATTTCGTCTTCAATGCTTTATACAGTTTATCGAGATGGTCATCATCAGGATATCCATGGCTGAAAAAGATTAGATTGCATGAGAGATAATGGTAGTTGCATAGGAGTCTGATTTCAAATAACTGTAAAAAATAAGATGTTCGATACAAGAACACTGAAAGTCACAAATATTTGACTCCTTAGTACTAAGAAACGCTTAACTTAGCAATGCCTGTGTAAGTGAGATTTGAATGTAAGGTTTAGATGTGTAAAAAGAATGTCAAGTCAACTTTACTCGTAGGTAAAGATGAATGTCTAAACAGGTAATTTTTTCAGGTATTTGATTTCATTGATACTGTACTATAATATGGAAACATCAAAATCACTAACTAAGCCCAACACCTTATTCATGGTGCAAGGGAAGGCTTCGCCGAACATTGAACATTTTAGAGATTTGAAACAGAGTAATGCCCCAAAGTCTTATTGTCTGCTTGAACAGAGCACTGATCAAACCGAAGTTGTAAAACCACCAAATAAAATATATATTCATGATACGCGATGGCATAATGGTTGAAGTATTATTAAACCTAATTGGGTTGGCATCGCAACTGCACATCTTGGTTCAAATTCAATGGCCATCACCCTACCCAAAATATTGAGTCGGCAATGCCGAACCAAAAAAGAAACTAGTTCTGCCAAATATTAGTAGCTCTTTAAATATTGCTACATATCAGTGGAAGCTTAAACAGGGCTTTGTTCACAGCAAAATGTGTGGATAAGCGTCGTTTATATAAAAACTCAAAGATCTCGAATATAATAGAATGTTAAGAATAAGCAGTGTAAGTGTAACTATAATTCATATGTTGGATGCCCAATGAAACATTGACAACAGAGAAGCAGAAAATTTAGGTGTTACTGGAATACGGATCAAATAGTTACAAAATTGGGCAACCATAATTCCAATGACAGATGTGACAACAGAGAAACCTAGTAAACGACAGCTGGTCGTTCAACTTGGTTACAGTCACGTTGCAAACAATTCAAGCCTGAATACCATAATGGTTGATTCTAATTGTCACTAGGAAATTACCCTCAGTCACATACACCCTAACATTTTGCAACAGCATGACAAGTCATGGTCATATTTATCAGGAATAGAAAGAACGCTTCCTGGCCATCCCTCACCCATCAACTGAAATTTGATGGATGCGATGGTTTCTTATATATAGCCTTGTTCAAAGTGAACGGTGTATGAAAGATGGGTATAAACAAATTTGGATGTTGCTTGAAATCAAGAGAGGAAAGTTGAGAAAGTTGTACTTGATTTTACCTAGAACGAGGCATTATATATGTGGTTGAGTGGTTGCAAATATCACAAGCTGGATGGATAGTTATGGGACCAAACTGCAACCCAAACATGCCTTTCTTTGATTTATATATAAAAGTTTGCAAAATAGTGTTTAATACAAATCATGACTTTTCATGTGAAAGTCCGTTTATCTAACTTTGCATGGAAGGTCAGTTTGGAAAACAAATATTGATTTGGCTGATCTTAATTTTTGCAATTCACATTTTTCCAAAATTTTGAATCTCAAATTTTGTTTGAACTAATTTTACACATCTCACTGTTACTTCATATACCTTACTCGAGGTTCCTTTTAATCCTTATACCAGGAGTTCCCAAACCAGGGGTCCCGACAGCAAATTGGGTCAGAGTGATAAGTAGGTGGGGTCGCAAACAGGTTTTGGGGTCGCTGAGGTAAGATATAGGATGGATGTGCAAAACATCTAAGATTTGACGAACCATGTTAAATTTAGCAGTTTGTACCGTGGCTTACTGTAAATAGGCATAGGCTCATAGGCATCGCTCTATGCTTATGCTATAGAAAATGTAGGTGCTTATTGTGACACCACTGTTTGGTTTTAGCTTATTTTACTTAATATCACCACATGACCAAACTCAAAAGTCCAGTGAAAGAAGCTCTAAAGTTCCATGAAAAATATATATATTGACCTGGGGTCGCACTGGACAATTGGATGTTGTCTTTGGGGTCGTCCTGAAAAAGGCTTGGGAACCCCTGCCTTATTCCAGTCACACAGATGTTAGAATATTCAACTGAACAACTTACTCATTTGGACCTCCACGTTTGTTAGTCTTACGAGGAAATTCATCATTCCATATTATCTTTCCTCGGCTGCTTCCAATTATCTGAATCTTGAAGAGCAATCCTGCATTGAATGCTTCCTGGAGCAAGTTCTTAAGGTACGGGGCAAAAGGCAAATATTCAGTGAACTTCTTTGCCTCATATGAAACACCCTGCAAAAATAAACATAATAAGTTATTCAACTTCCATCTCTGATAATTTATTGAAACTGATATAAACACAGGTGCTCCAGAAGTATGCGCACCAAGATGTCGCACAACCTGAATCCTAACCGGTACACACATACTATGTTCAGGTTGTGCGCCATCTTGGTGTGCATACTTCTGGAGGTCCAAAAGCTTTAAACTAAAATTTCTGCAACTCAGAATCGTTTCGAATAAATTCAACGATTCCTAAGAAGCAAACAGTTGCAAAAGCATTTTTAGGTGATTTTAGTTGGGATGTTTTCAAATACTCGCTCTAAACAAGGCACAAAACAAGCAGGCACTGATACGTAAATACCTTAATTGATTGATTGGAATCTTTCTCACTAAACATTGACTATCAAAACATTTGATTTCTAGGTCAGGAGGAGGGCACACATTTGAACCAAAGATGTTTTACATGTGCAAACAAGTAAAATATCCTCAGGAAACATATAATCAGTGACACCTTGTTCAGAGTTGCCTTCACATAACATTTATTAAAAAAAAATTTTAATTTTTCAAAAAAGAAATGAAACATAATATATCTATGATTGGGAGCAGAGTTAGAATATGATGACACTAACATTTTACTGATACACAAAAAATCCACTGATATGTAAGAGGTTATTTAAAAAAAAACCAAAGGACCAACATTTTTTCAGGCAGAGCATTGCTTGCCAATTTACATACATTGTTGGGGAGATCGTCGATCTGGGATTTGAAGATTAATGTGAAGAGAAGTAGCCAAACTACGTTGGCATCACATGTTAAAAATCCTGGATTCAAGCACATTACTCAGTGTATAATGAAATAGGTAGGAGTGTAAGATAAATTAGGTTGGCAATGCAATCAGACAGATTTCAGTACTACAATAAATAGTAGTGCCTTGTGTATCAGTGGCTGCTCATACACAAAGTGACTATAAACCAAGTGGAGACACCGAGTGCAATGATGCATATCGGACGTCATTTTGTGTCCAGCCAATCGGGGGAAAGCGGCAGCGTCGGTTTGTTTTAGCTTCGTCAGTAGGTCTCGTTCGTCAATTTGTTTGAAGATTTTTTATTGTTTTGCATTTTATTCGGGTAATTTCATTATTTTTTATTTGCTATTTGCCTCGTGGAATCATACTGGTAATCATACCGTGCGGTTTCGTGAAAGTTGCGATAGTTATCTTATCATCCCGTGTGAGTTATACAACTTCGAAACCCCATATCTCACGAACCTTATATTATATGCAGAAAAGTTTTATATTGTTTGAAAAACAGTCTAGGAGAATAATTACAATAATGAGATGGAAATTAAATGTCGCGATTATCATACAAAAATCGGCAAAATTGAAAAGCGTGGAATTTTTTTGAAACGCTTTTGAACTAAATAACAAAAACTTCGATTTGCTTGTTTTAACCTAATATGACATTGACACATTTGCATAGGTTAAGAATATCTCTCGATATTAGGTATAATTTGTCGTGCACCAGTAAAATTGTATAAGTTATTTCATTCAATGTCCTCCAATTCTTGAAATGTCCACTGCGCCAACTTGAGTTAAACAACAACGTTCCCTAATTATTTAGTCACGCAATTACGTCGCAACGTTCCGTATAAAAAACACATATCGCTTTCCTTCGCAGGTGTGAAACGTCATTGACCTAATGCATACGTTTAAATCAGGTATTATTTGAACTGGTATTATGATACCTGTTCACACCATGCCGAAAGTTTAAAGCCTGCGTTTTACATTAATCATTCCAGAAGCTGATGGAATGAATTTTCTCGGATAAATGTTTCTTAATTTAACGAGCTGTTGCAACAGTTGCTTCATAAATTATAGAATGTAAACGATCTCATGGCTAGCACATTGTGCGGCCTGATGAATTTCATCGAAGCATGTACATTAAAAGGTACAAAATTTAAAAACCAGCCGCCGCGACTGGTGTTGCATCTCTTATCAACTTATTATTGGCAGGATATTTCGATTTTTTGCGTCGAAAAATGTAAAATATTTACTAGGTGATCTAGCGACGTCATCATGTCTTCTACGTTCTCGTTAATAAAACTTAATTGTAATTTCATCGATATCCAACAGTGAAAAATTAGCCTTGATGTTTCCGGGGGAACCCTATAAAGACACGGGGTTTAAATTGTTTGTTTGTTTCTATGGAAAGTGTCAATCCCGATGAATGCCCACAATCGTTACTAACTCTTTTCAGGTCTTACACACCTGATAAATATTTGAAAATCGATAGTTTTACCCAATATTTATGCCACCCATCCAAAAAAGCAATCGTATTTTGCGCGAAGTATAAACTATATTTCGCGCAAATATTAATGCATTTCATAATATATGTTCGCCTGTTACTTTTCTGACAGATAAAGTTGCTTGAAATATAATTTCCCATCTTGCCACAATATCGCTTTTAAAATTTTGAAACGTTTTTTAATTTAAGGTTAAATATTCACGCAAAAGAGGAACCCAAATAAAATGATTGAAAACGGTATGCTAGTAGACCTGCGGCAAGAGCTCAAGTCAAATAGATAATATATTATTTCATACACTCCAGATTATTATATGTTCTTGTAAACTTGATATACGCCGTTATCCTCCATTCTATGCATGTAGTATATTTTTTGGATATTATTTTGGCAATGTACACCTTGTTGAAAATTTGCGATACGCATATTTTAATATCATGACATGTACCGCAAAAATAGTGCAAGTTTCTGTAGTATAATTTGTATTGTAGTTCCGTCAGTTTGTTAAAATAGGTTCTGCGCAAGTAGTGATAATTACACCAGGAATTTTATAATAATTCAATAATAAAATGTGTATCTTTTTGTTTAATATTCTGGTGTTATCGGGTTGTTGATTTATCGAGTGAAGTTGGATGACTTTAACCTTAACTTTGTATATGCTTACCATACCGCCAAGCCGAGTTATCTGAGAAACATCTGGTGATAATTAACTTTTCAGAAGAATGCTCATATGTTTTGCCGCTGTGAAAGTTTGGTCCGAGTTATTGAGCATCGTTTTTTTTAATCAGCTGTTCAACGATCGCAGGTTTAAATCACTTAGTTAGGATAATACAGCGATAGCACTCTGGACACAAAATGGCTGGTGTGACGTCACACGAGCGCTTTACCAATGGTTGTCCTCACTTGGTTTATAGTCACTTCGCTCATACATAGCCCTGTTTGAAATAAAAGACATGACGTTTCATAGAAAAAATTCATATGGTAAGTTTGTCATTTTGGCGTTTGGGATCTTATAGTCGGACAAAACTATCAGACTTAAGATGAATTATGATGATTATTGCCAAAATGATATCTTTTTTTTAATAATATTTTTTTTTTCAATATTAAATGTATTTTAAATTGGGCCAAGTCCAACAAGCGTTTGTGAAAATCACTGTACAATTACATATGTGGAAATTTAATTCAGTAATGCAGAATAACTGATATAAACACAGCTTGGATTGATATTTGCAATGTCAGATTTTAAAAAAAATCATAAAATCATACGATTTTCTTCAATAATCAAATGCTTTAAAAAAAAAAATTGAAATGAAAACCTGAAATCAAGAATTTGTTCTATGTAATACAAACAATTGTGAATATATTCATTTATTTTGGACATCAGCACTGGTAGAGGTAAATTCTGCAAGGGGTCATTGAACCAACGTAAAAAACTGCTTTCTGGAAACATCGGAAATAATTTCTAGAACATCTAAGCACTAAGGTGTTGTGATGGCCTTGTGGGTATAGCATTGGACTTAGCTATGTTGGATCATAATTTGAAGGTCTCAAGTTCAAGTCCCATGCCAACTGCCTTATCCAGGATGTAATAACTTGAGTAGGCAATGCCGAAACAAAAATTACATCCCATACAAAAATAATAGCTTATTATGCATTAGTGGTTGCTTGAGCAGAGCCCTGTTTAAAGTGAACAATATAATAACAAAGGTGTAATTACAATTCAATTGCTATTCGGGGGCAGAAAAATTGTATTTGAAAGATTTAATTTTAAACATAGAATCAATGTAAATTAATACAACAAGAATCTTGGTTTCAGAAAATACATGATTTAATATTGAACCAATTAAATTCATTACATGACTCACATTCAGACTTCCAGCAGGGAATGAGTAGGAGATGACATAAGTGCTCCACCCTTCATATCCTGGCAGTGATTCATCCAACCTTTCCACTGTCATTCTTCCACCAGGTGGATGTTGGTTGATGATTCTTAGACCAGATGAAGTAGCTTGACTTGAAGACTGAGATTCTGTAAATTGAAAAATTATTTTAGTGAAATGGATTAGGCAGGATTCAAGTTATACATATATTGTGATATTACATAATACATTAACGAACAACTTTTTTGTAATTTTTAAATCCACGAAATCCCTAAGCCCCCATGCCCAATACTGAGCTCAAGTTGGATATTATATTTTACTAATGCTTTTGGATTTGAACAGTGTTGAATTTTTTTATATGACACTCAAATACATTTTCGCGCTTACCTCTGTTATAGACACTCCCTGGGAAAGCCGGGAGTCGAGTGAAATCTGCAAATAAATCTTGGTCTCTTGGCACCAAAACGTGGGAGCCACTGATATGCAAGGATCTACTATTATTTGGAAGAAAAGGCATTGCCTACCCCAATCTGTTACACGCTGGTGAGGTGTCGGGTGTGGGATTTTTTTTCAACATCGTTACTTTCAAATCATAAATACCGGAAACTCGAGCAGAGTGAAAGTCACCCATTTATTTTATTTTTTTATGTTTTCGATGAATTATCACAAAGTTCAGAATTATAAAACAATAAGCCAGATATAAACAATCAATAGTGATTTAATGCTCAGTGCTCACTTTAGTGATCTACGTCAGTGGTTCTCAACTGTGAGACGCGACCCCATTTTCCGGGGTCGCCAGATTTCTTCCAAACATGCGTACACAAGTGACTAGGATTTGAAAGTTGGAAAATCAAATTTGTACTGGTCGGCAGATACCGTAAAAGTGCCTAACTTCGGATTTTCAGCAATAACTCGCCCAAATTGCTCTGTGAAACTTTCATGCTGTACCTTTCCAGCTGGTCGGCAGGTACCGGTATTAGTAAATGTAATCAAGTGACAATGGTACAGCACCAATAATATTTTCCTTTTTTTATTGCTTTTTTTATCATGTTACATTCCAATGAGTGGTTGACCCGATGTTACGCGAATCGATTTTTGCCAGGCTGCGAGAAATTATTTTGGTTTGTGATTTAGCACCAGTGTAGCCGTTTGGTTACCGAAAATACAAAGCAAATTGTTTTATCCGGCGATTGGACCTTAATCAGGTGTTTGACAAGTATGGTATTGATTGACAGGCGGGGTCTTGACCGAGTAATTATTAACCTTAGGTTTCGATCCGTTGCGAAAATTTGTTAGCTCGAGCACATGTCTAAAATCTACAAGTAGGCTACGTGTTTTGTCCACACGGCCTCCACATAACAGTGAACATTTTCGTATTGCAATATTACGTATTTAAACGTTTCATACAGAATTTTGAATTGCTCAGAGCAGTCGAACACAAAACCACAAGTCCTAGCATAATAAAGGCACTTAAAATATGTGATTCCGTACATCAGGGGTCGGCAACCTACGGTCCTACGAATCCGGCACGCAGAGCACTATAATCCAGCCCGCCACGCTTCACTAAATTATAGTAACAAACCATCCGTTTTGACGAATATATATTTTTTAGACTAAATTTTATTAAAACCTAACAATTATATAATTCACAATTACTTGTTTAATGAGCAAATGGCAACAAAAATAAAAAAAACGATTTTCACCCTGTTTTTTTCACAAGCACCAATACTTACGTAAGGACGAACGTCTGAGTTTGGTTTTATATTGCTGGGAGACATATGCTTTCATATCGGCGACATATGTTAAAGACGACTATCAAGGCTTGAATTCCAGTTTTTATTCCGATTTTTATCTTTTGCGCCGGCTCTGATCTTTCTTGTCATCGTTTGCAAATTAATAAATGTCCCAATTTCAAGTAAACATTGTTATTATTTCTGACACTGGAATGTGGATATTTATGAAGACGATGGTTGAACTTCTTATGATTTTACTATTCTATTGTGCCTGTTTATTTTTGTATTAAATAATAAATAAAAACCCTGCAAAGTCTTTGCGTGAATCCTGAATGTTATTTCGAATTCAAATGATGATTTAATAACTCAATGGCAATAATGGCAATTCTACTGATCAAATAATGATTCCTTGGAAAAATTTCGCACAATAATTTGTTACCTTGTTTGACATTTTAATTTTACCAAACGACATTGGTGCGCTTTATGCAAAACTGAGAATTAAAACGATACCCAAATAGGACTCCTCAAGTTTGTCGTTTCTGTTTCTCAGCAAGAGCCGTGAGGTAATTTTCGCCAAATTCAAGGGATCGGTTTAGTGATGCGCAAGTCCCATACAAATGCAAGAGATTGTACCTGATGTGTCACTTCTGTATCTACCCACTGCTCCAATATGTAGTTCTTGGACATTCTTAGACCCGTGGCTACTTGATGCAGTATTGCCAAAGAAAGTTTCTGTATATTCACCTCTAGTACTTGTAGCTCCAACTGTTAATTGCTGGGCTTGGTACGTTTCTGTTTCGACTCTAGTGTTTGAAGGTGCTGCTTGCTGAGGGGAAAGATCCATTGAAGACGACTTCTTCCTTGCTCGAGAAAATAATTCATCCATAAGAATATCGTAACATTTACGAGAATCTCTGACCAAAGTCTCAGAGCGGATCGTTTGTTCCAAGAATTGAAGAGGAAATTTTTGGAGATCAAGGAGGCCGAACAAATCTTGAAAATTTTTTTTCCTCTTTTGAATATCGTGCTTTATCCATCTAAGAGCTCCGTGCCATTTAACAGTCTCGGAAGAATATTTTGTGTTTGGGGATTTGTAAATCACAATGATGTCATCCTTGCTGATATCACAGAACTCTTTTTTCTCAATGATTCGTTCAAAATGTGCTTCCAGGAATCGATTCATCACATTTTTCACAGCATCTAGGTTGGTAGCTTGATTAGTTTCAGCCAGATTTTTCAGGATGAAGCAGTTGTCAATCTCAAGATTCGTCTCAAGATTCTTGACATCAGAGAATAATGCAGTGATGACTGAATTCTTTGCAATGTCATTACTTTTCACCAGTGGTTCTTCCAACACAGTCTCCAGAAGAAATTTGAAAGGATAAGTCTGGATATTGATGACTGTAACAAGATCGGCAAAACATCTCTCTGCATCTTCATCTTTTGCTCTTGCCCATGTTATCATTGCTTGCCATGATGTTTGGTAATTCATACTTGGAGTTTTTATGTAACGCAGGAGATCTGGCTTGATAATGAACAAAAACATCTCGGAGGAAATTACTGATTGGAAATTAGTGATCAGAACATTTTCTGCTTGTTCTTTTATATCAAGGCGATCGTATGCTTGAGCCAAATTGATGACGGAAAGACAATTGGTATGAGAAAGATTGGTTTTCAAGTAATGGAAGCAAAAGTTAGTCAAGCCAACCATTTGTAACAGGTTGGATGCTTGCAGGATTTGTTGAACGTATTCCATTTTCAAATTTCCTACTCCTTTATACATGAATTCTATACATTGGGAAATCCCATTCTGATCGACATCCTTCATATTGATAAAACCATCACGAGATTCCTTCATTTTGCTTGAAAACATCGCTTTAAAGTATCCTGACGACGCTGCCAAGACACAGCGATGAGCACGGAACGATTTGTCACCAACTTGGACATCGAAATCGCAGAGAATGTTTTGTTCTCTCAAGCTATCGAGTGATGTCATAAGAAAACCAGCTTGGGTTGAATTTGTTTTTTTAATGTAATTTTTATTCATGATCAGTCAGCTCAACCTTACTCAGATCAGTAATTAAGTATAACAATTCTAACGCCTGCATGAAAATAATACCATTTTGTTAAGCTCTGTGGTTCATCTTCCAAGCCAAAACAACATTTTTTTTTAACATAATAGATGAATTTAAAAGTGTAACATATACTAAACATATACTTTAAAAGTGCAGGTCTGAATGTAGGTCATAGTATAAGATAATGATGGATTGTAATAGTCTTCCCATGTTATATTATGTACCATAAAAAGTAGAAATAGTCACTACCTCAGAGACTAATAAACCATACAATTATCTGATTATTGCGACTGGAGAAAATGGAATGGCATTTCTTCAAAATCTTTACAGCTTTATAGATAGAAAACACAGATATAGACTATTTTGCAATAAGTAAGGATTTGTATAAACTACTTTATCTTTGAAACGGAATAATGTACCGTATTTCACCGAGAAAAAGTTTTTTTTATCTGTGCTAATAGTAAGTTTATTGGATATCAACAAACTTTGGCCCTACTATTATTTGTCACATTATAATTATAAGTTTATTTCGACTCCATAATCTGATAATCAGCATAACAGGCAATAAAATGATTGGCAAACTGAAAATAAAAAAAACTGATTATGAAAACAGGACTCAAATCTGATAGGTACTATAAATAGATACGGAAACTAGACTACAGTTATTACAGTTCTTCTCTTACAGTCTTATCACTGTACCTATCACAGTCTGACAGCGCCACGGTACCGGTACCGCATGCGGGTGTCGCCAGATGAGAAATGATTCAATTGCATAAACTATTAGAGGATATTTTCCCCTGAACCGCCATCGCCCAACATACTGATTGATTCACAATATAACCTCATTTATCACTATGTTTTAAATGCAGTATAGTGAAGTTATGCAAAAATCTTAACATTCGCAACAGTCTGATTCTGACCTTTCACCTACACTCTCCGTGTAAGTTGCCAAGCCGGGTAGATTTGAATTAAAAAAAAACGCTGAGTGCAAGTGACTCAACCAATAAGCCTGGACCAAAAGTTGTTTCAAAAAAAAAAAAAAATCAAGGAATATTAGTTAAAAAAATTATGATAATTTATTGCAATACCGTATGACGTAACGTAACAATTCGGATAAAACGTCATTGCCCGTTTGTTCTGCATCAAACCTGGCAAATTTGCTCATACTAAAACCTTGCATATATATGACGTCACATGTCAAAGAATTGTTATAAACATTGATCTTTATGATGTAATAATTTCATCTTAAAATATTTGTTCATCTTTGCGAGCATTCTTATCGTTAATTTAGGCATAAGGTCCGTTTCTAAGCAAAGATCCAGCATTTTCTGTTTGAGAGACAGTTTAGTATAAAGAATTGGATATAGATGTAGTGTGGTGCACTCTCTGTGGATAATTCAAATGGAAATGGTCACGGTATAACGGACTATGCATTGGACTATTTCCACAGGCCCACTGAAAGCCAGGAACGCTAGACACATAAACACAGGTCAGTGTGAGATTGAATCTTTCGCTATTCATTATGCGGGGTTGTCTTATACTGAACTGATAAATATGTAAATCCTATCCTATCCTAACTGATAGGATTTACAACCGGATGTGCCACGGAGTGAAGGAAGATAACACGAACCCCGAATCACATGACGATAAAAACGCGTAATGTCCAACAAACCATTTACAAAATCATTTTCTTAACGTCTCAAAATACAAATACACGTGGGGTATTTCGCGTTCAGCCTTAGAGATTTTAATTCCATAAGCAATGCTTAAAGACATATTGAAATTTTTTTGTAGAATTAAAGTATCCATTTTAAACATTATTTTGTTTATGTCCGTATGCAGGACCGTCGAAGGTCATCGAGTTCCATTTTATTACCATTATTTTTATATCGTACCTGTGATCGAATACAATACGGATCGGTGGGCAGCATATTAGAGCCGGACTCGCCTGCCGAACACCGCCTGCTAATTTCGAAGTCCAAGTAAGATAAAAGTCTAGTTGTGATATTCCCAAGTGAAAATCGCACACTCCCAGAAAACTTGAGAGTTGATTTCAATTAAAAAATTTACCAGCGTATAAAGAAAAATTCATCAACAAAATATAACTAGCGTTTAAAATCTAATGGCTGATTCAAGAAGCAATAATGAGGCTATGCCGAAAGCACGATATTCGGAAAAGTTTCATCATACAAGTCAGCAAATGTACACTCGGGATGAGCAAAATGTGGTTTAGACGCGTGTTCAATAGAATGGCTCTACTTTGAGGATCATTTTGTTTTATTTATTTATTAAGTTCATACAAATCAGTTTATACATATTTTATGTATATATTTATAGTTTAAATAATTCAGCCAATTAAAGCTATTGTACAGCCACATCGGTTTCTCGAGCCTGTGGACGAATGTGAGAGATAAACACTCTTAACGCAGGCGAGAGAGGGGGTGCGATAGTCGAGCGCGAACAAATGTTTAATAGTTATTATAATAACCGTTTATTCGCAATAATATACACGAGAGCGTTCGGAGTACCTGACAATATCGTGAAAGATGCTCCGCCGCACGGGTAATATATGGTCTTCAAGAGTGAATTTTTATCTTTTGCGCCGGCTTCGATCTTTCTCCCCACCGTTTGTAAATTACTTGTCCCAATTTTAAACTAACAATATTACCATTTCTTACGCCGGAAAAGACGATAGTTAACCTTCTTATGATTTTACTTTTCCATTACGCCTGTTTTATTTTCGGATTAATTGAATAGTGAATAAAAACTCGAAAAGGTCATTGTGTGAATACTAAATGTTATTTTGAGTTCAAATAATGATTCAAATTGGAGAATTTCCCACGGCACCCCTGACAATATTTTACCGCCCACCGGTTGAAAAACACTGCTCTAGCATACTATGGTCTTTTCAAGCAAGGATAATTTACAGTCCTTTCGGTGCAGTTATTGCGGGATTGTTAAAATAATAATAATAATAAAACAACACATAATGCAGTTTTCGGTATGTGACTGGGTGATAACGATACGATCATATACGGTCACCTAAATCAGTTACCACCCAATGCGAATACTTGTATGAATAAATCCAAACAGGTTCTGTTACAATATGAACTCTCAGTATATATATGGATATAACTATATACATTATACACAGAAATAATCTGAATTGGTATCTCATTGGATTGCGTCTAAAACATTTAGGAAATAATAAAATTTAAACGAATGTGCCTAATAAAATTTAATTGACTCCCTGCAGTATAAAATTTCTAGTCCGAAAAAAATGTTGACAGTGCGACGTATTTCTTCCTAGCATGAAAATTTCTCTGGTAGCATTCAAAAGCGTTGTTTCTCCCCGTCAAGCAGGGTTGCCATATTGGCTTTTTTAACGCCAAATTTGCCATTTTTCAAACGCGTTTGGCGTCAGAATTTCCGTTTGGCTTTTTGGCGTTATTTTGGCTTTTTTCAAGTCTATTCTAGTGTCTATTATTAAAATCATATGAAATACAATATTTGGTGTGTAACAACTGAACAATAGCCCATTACCTGTACCTAGCTACTTAACATTAGGATTTTCTGGAGCATCGATTTCCTTGTTTGTTACATTAACTCTTGACCATACTCAATAAGAAATAAGTGCAGTTTCTGCAGCTGCTCAGACAGATGTTCAAGCAGGGTTGTAAACATTGCCTCGTTTTTATAGTTTTGAGTGTTATTCGTCAGTTTACGTTCTGTTTCCAAAAAATAGTTGTATAACTCCATTTTCATTATGCCTGATATGGTTTATGTGAGCTTTCAGCATTAGTTTAATTCTGCATTTGCAGTAACGATGTGATTAACTACGCTAAAATTACTGAATTAGATATCAGTGGTCCACCTGTGAGCGGCAGGGGGTCAGATAATTTTTTAATAAAATTGATGGTTTATAAATTTTAAAAGTGAAAAAATGTTCAATAGTAAAGTACGATATAGGGAGTATTTTTTAAGGTGTAGCACAAGTTTAAGTAGAAACATATTGTAGGTGTGGTGGACATCAAAGTTTATTTCTATTTCTCGCAGAACTGTACATTAAGTTAGACGAACGCATATGTTGCCTAAGCCACCATCGCACGGCGAATAACTAATGGAATTCTGGCATTGCAAATAATGTTGTAATGTGCTCACTTTGCAGCTAAAACCCCATTAGCCGCAGATTGTGCACCAGGTGCTGGTCAGTTACGGTCTTCGAGCCCAGTCAAGTTTATACACCAGGACCGATTACTTATTTAGGAATTGTTGCTTACCAATTAATACAAATCATTTGCTATTGCTCACCTTATGTAGGAAAGACCACGAGCGTAAACTGTTAGTCATAATGCACCGAATGTTGTCCTGAAACTAATTAGATTAGACATGGCCCGCGGGCAAAAACCGGCCCGTCGGGTAATTCAATCTGGCCCGCTTGATGCTGCCACAGCCAGATTGAAATCAAATATTTATGTTTTAGCTAAAAATAGCTCAAGGAATTTGTTGAAGTTGTGGTTAAATTTAATTTTCGCACGAGGCATATTGTTTTCCACCTTTGCTTTGTAACACTGTAGATATTGTTCATAAAATGTAACTTTTCATGTCACACTTACATGGCCCGCCAGACTAGGTGGGCAAAATTGTTGGCCCTTAATTGAAAAACCTTGCCCACCCCTGAATTAGATCCAACTTGGTAGTACGATGATGTTCAACAGCCTTGTTTGTTCGCAAAAGACTTGCGGTAAACCTGTGGAACACAGTCACGTACGTTGTCAAACAATATAAACTACCTTTTTTACTTCTACAAAACTATGCTACTGCTATAAATGCAAACGCAATAATAAAATTTAACAAGAAAAAATTCAATACTACAACATACAGCCATCAACTATAAAATAGAAACTAAAATCAGCGGACAATTAAAGATCTGTGACATGCAGAACATTTTGAAATTTTTTTAACCATGAATAAATTGCAGATGTGGACCTATCAGTGAGACTTTGATCTGCAATATCAGTATTTGTTTCCCAACCTAAAACATACCGTTCAGTTTATTTACCATTATGAGCTTATTTGCCCGGGCAATGTGTACATCTTGATCTTAATTCAAACGGCAATGTGGCCGGCCTAACCTTAATTTAAACAAGTTAGTTATTTATTTAAATCACCGGTTCTGAACCAGTGGGCCATGGTTCACTGCTGAGCAACAAACATTTTTAGATGGACCACAAGCCTAAGAATTGCTACAGTTATTGATAAATTTCGTTTTATTTGTGTCAGTAAAGTTGAATTTTGATTGAGGTAGCAATAAATGATGCTGCTGTTATTTGTTACAGGGTGGTAATTTCCATTCCAATTATTAGTCTATATTGCGTGAAGAATTATTTGGTTTTCTTTTAGTTTTACCCTGGCATGTATGGAAAAATTAATGGGCCACAGAAATTTTGCCCAACAAAAATGGGCCACAACAGAAAAAAGGTTGAGAACCCCTGATTTAAATCAATGATATGCTGAAAGTAACGATGGATACAACTGCTATGTCATACAAATCTGAAATGTGAAAGATGTTCACGATTGCGATGAATACAATTGTCAAGATTGCAAGACCATAAGATTGCCTTATATTTCAGAGACTCATTGCTTCTTTTATTTCAAATGTAAGTTAAGCTTATACCTCTGGATCATGTAAAAGATGGTCACTAGTAAGTGCGGGTTGACCACTGGACTCTTGAATGATTAGCTGGGTGGCAATTGTTATAGTCAAATAATCTGGCAACATGCCGTAATCTGCCATAATCATGCCATAGTCTGCCATGCCATATGGAGCTACCTCATGAGATTTCTTCTCCTACGGATAAATAATAGCGGTAATAGGAATATGATATCCAAATGTCTGTTTGCTCATAGCTGTCTTAATAACAGTGTTGGATGAGCCATAACATAAATGAAAAACACATCACTATGAACAATATCAAGTAAAATTACTATGCAATAAGGGGACAATAAAAATTTAAATGTCTATAAAATTGGATAGAAGAAACGACAACACTGGTAATAGTATGAAATTAGATAGTACACTGGTAATAATTTGAATCACATGACATACATTATATATTAACTTTGGATAGAAAATGCATTGATGTATCACAATCATTTAGGTATTAATATAGAATGTTCCAGCAAGAAAATTCTATTAAAAACAGACACTGGTATAAAAAAGGGAGAAAGTAAGAGCTAGAAAACATATACAGTGGGTGCTAAATGTTCAACTATAATATCACAGTGGTCAAATAACTGAAGGCAAAGGTAAAAAAGCATTCAAATTAAGGTTAAAGCATATGGTTCAAAAATAGTATTGAAAAAGCTAATGGAGGCGAATATGGTGGTATCCTTTGGTTAATTACAGCTTCTGCCACCAATCAAGTTCATGATACATCTGAACATAGATCAGATTTTGGTAACCAGGCTAATAGCGGAGTGCTCAACCAGCCTTCTCTGTCAGGATAAATACAAAACTTGTATCTTACAATTAAATAGCAGACTATGCCATGCATCATACCAATTCAGGTTTCTCTCTAATATAGCAGATATGTTAGGCATGTGTTTGCTCACTCATGAAAGAATGAATAATGGGCAAAAAACACATTTATTCTCTAATACAGATTTGTAAACTCTGACCGCCCAAATCTTCTCATCCTTACTCGAAGGCTTAACAACATAACAGAATCCTACTGAAAAAAGCAATGGAAATTTAAGTAATTAGAATGAAAATAGCCAGAAGTAGAAGGATGAACTGATTTAAATGGTTTTTCATACAGTAAAATATAATAATGAAATATTAGAAAAGGATATACATAATTATAATGGATAGATGAATAGTGAGAGAGTAAACCAATCAAAAGCGACAAGAGGAAGCAGTTTGGAGGAACTTAAAAACTAAAAATGTTGTGTTTTAGAGATTCAGGCTTAAATCATAATAAGCGTGAGCTTGATAAATTTAGCAAAATTATTGTGGATATTTTAAAATAGTAAATGTGTGTGTTTGCTAACCCATGAAAAAATGAATACTAGCAAAATTAAAAAACACATTTATTTTCTTTTACAGATTTGTAAACTCTGGCCGACCAAATCTTCTCATCCTTACTCAAAAGATTAACAACAAAACAAAATACTAGTACGAGAATATCATTCAAAAAGACGAAAATTAGGGGATTCCCCAAAACAGCGCTCTTACTCCATAGTTACACCTTGTGTCCCATCACTAATTAATTAATACCTCGCTAATTATACGACATAATTCGCCTAAATCAATAGGCTTCTGGTCTGAGATATGATGAATGCACATGCAAAATCTGGAGCAGATTCAATCTCGCTTTCGTGAGATATCGCGTTTATCTAACAGACAGACAAATACCTATTAACATACTACCGATTAAAATCGATAAGTAATAAGAGGAAATACCGAAAAAAGCAACTAAAACTTAAGTAATTAGGATGGAATTAGCCAGATGTGGAATGATGAACTAATTTAAATGTTTGTCATACAGTAGATGAAACACAATTAAATATATACATATATGCATGGTTATCATGGAGTTGATCAACAACAAAGCAATGAAACAGATCAAAAGCGATAAAAATTGAGAAAAATAAACTCTTGGTTTTGAAAATTCTGACTAATTAGCGTTGATTAACAGTATAGAGTTTGATTTAAAATCGAAAGGTTGAGTCAAATTCGACTCATATTGCAGTTCATCAAACATTATAATTTGTAAGTAAGTCGCATAATGGAATGTTTGATAATAACAATATAAAATCAATGCAGGGGTTCTAATATTATATTGTCCATGAGTCCAACGTCCATTGTTAATTTTGTATTGTTAGTATTCAATTCCACAGACTTTCAATTTCTACACAACTTTTACAAGATAGCTATAGGTAGTTCCGGTAGGTTTAGATGAATTTTTCACCCCGTTCAGGCAATTTAGGGTCTGTTCCGGTAATGACAGGAACTTATTTTTTATCACTGTACCCCCAAAGTTTGTTGTTCTATCTTGAAAATTTCCTTGAGATATATAAAATGTCCTTTAGAAATATATGAGTCAATCTGACTGATATTGCAGTTCACCGAACTTTATAATATTTATAAGTGGCTTCATAATGACTCTTCGAAATCAATGGATGAGTTTTAATATAGTATTGTCCGGATAGTGTTGAACGTCCATTGTTGATCATCTATTGATAGTATACAATTCCTGCTGCGTTTAATTTCGCCTTCAATGCTGCACGAAGTTTACGCCTATGGTCATCATCAGGATATCCATTGCTGAAAAAGATTAGATTGCATGAGAGATAATGGTAGTTGCATATGAGTCTGATTTCAATTAACTGTAAAAAATAAGATGTTCGATAAAAGAACACTGAAAGTCACAAATATTTGACCCCTTAGTACTAAGAAACGCTTAACTTAGCAATGCCTGTGTGAGTGAGATTTGAATGTAAGGTTTAGATGTGTAAAAAGAATGTCAAGTCAACTTTACTCGTATGTAGAGATGAATGTCTAAACAGGTAATTTTTCCAGGTATTTGATTTCATTGATACTGTACTAAAATATGAAACATCAAAATCACTAACTAAACCCAACAACTTATCCATGGTGCAAGGGAAGGCTTCGCCGAACATTGATCATTTTAGAGTTTTGAAACCGAGTAATTCCAGAGTCTTATTGTCTGCTTGAACAGAGCACTGATAAAATTGCAGTTGTAAAACCACCAAATAATATATATATTCATGATGCGCGATGGAATAATGGTTGAAGCGTTAAACTTAATTGGGTTGGCATCGCAAACTACACGTCTTTGGTTCAAATCCAATGGCCATCACCCTACCAAAAACATTGGGAGGCAATGTCGAACCAAAAAAGAAACTAGTTCTGCCAAATATTAGTGACTCCTCAAATATTGCTACATATCAGTGGAAGCTTAAACAGTGCTTTGTTCACAGCAAAATGTGTGGATAAGCGTCGTATAATATAAAAACTCAAATATCTCGTTTATGATAGAACTTTAAGAATAAGCAGTGTAAGTGTAACTATAATTTATATGTTGGATGCCCAATGAAACATTGACAACAGAAAAGCAGAAAATTTAGTCGTTACTGGAATACGGATCAAATAGTTACACAGTTGGGCAACTATAATTCCAATGACAGATGTGACAACAGAGAAACCTAGTAAACAACAGCTGGTCGTTGAACCTGGTTACAGTCACGTTGCAGACAATTCAAGCCTGAATACCATAATGGTTGATTCTGATTGTCACTAAGAAATTACCCTCAGTCACATACACCCTAACATTTTGCAACAGCATGACAAATCATGGTCAATATTTATCAGGAATAGAAAGAACGCTTCCTGGCCATCCCTCACCTATCAACTGAAATTTGATCGATGCGATGATTTCTTATATATAGCCTTGTTCAGAGTGAAAGGTGTATAATGGATGCGCATAAACAAATTCAGATGTTGCTTGAAATCGAGAGAGGAAAGTTGAGAACGTTGTACTTGATTTTATCTAGAACGAGGCATTATATCTGTGGTTGAGTGGTTACAAATGTTACAAGCTGGATGGAAGTTTATGGGATCCATATCGTCTACAGGGGTGGTGACTCCTCTACGGCCCATCCAATTGGGCCACATGGGCCGCGGCCCATAGCTTGATGGGGATGGCCAATACCGAATAGTTCACTATTTCGAATACATTCGAAATTATTATTTTCGAATACCGTACGAAATTTCGAATACTTCGAAAATAAAATCCAGTAATAGAATCTAAGTGTATGAAGGAATTTTCATACAATAAACAATGGAATAACTTCTATCTACAACCTGGCTATATTACCAGGCATTTCATGTTTGCAGATTATTGCGATATATATTTTATATAACATGAGTTGTGGTAATTAACAGAATTAAAAAAACACAAAATCATCCTAGTGAAACACCCATACTTTTAAATACCAACCATTATCCAAATTATTTGTCAAAAAGCGGGATAAAGTATGAGTTCTTTTTCAGACTCGTGACAATTTTTTCGTGAGTACAAAAATACGAATCAAAAAGTAATTATATTCGGTTCGGGAACTTTACCACACATTTTAAGTCCGCAGATCGCCGTTGTATGTTTGTGTAATAATACTTTTATTATTTCATAAATACGAAAATAGGGTTCAAAAACTATTTATAATCGGGTAGTTTACCACACATTCAATGTCCACAGATCACCGTTGTATTTTGTAAATACGAAAATAGGAATCAAAAATTAATATCAATCGCGAGTTTGCCTCACAATTTATGTCCACAGAATGCCGTGATATTGTGCCCGAATATAATTAATTTTTGATTCTTATTTTCGTGAAAGTCGGAACAAGTCGGAAAAATAATTTATACTTTATTACACATTCAAGTCCACAAATCGCCGTTGTATTTTTGAGGTATAATAGTTTTAATATTTTGTAAATACGAATCCGAAATTAATTATAATTGGGCAGTTTACCACACATTTCATGCCCACAAATACCCGTGGTATTTGGTATTGATACTTTCATTATCGATACTTTTGACCATCATTATCAAAATTATTTGCCAGAAAGCGGGTGAAAGTATTTTTCTAATAAATCAACTTGTTTCCCAACTTGTGACAATTTATTGGATATCGTAACAATTACGGCTATGAATACCGTATTTCCCGGCTAATAAGTCTACATGGCAAATAGGACGATGTATATTTTTAGCACTCAGTAAAAGGGGGTTTTCCATATAGGCCTCCAAGAAGACGGGTAGAAAAATTGTTCCCTGTTGTTCAGTTATGCTAATATGCGCTAATAATAATGTTTAGAACCAGATCACGTTTGTTTAGTAGAATCATACTCCCCGAATTAACTATTTTTAACAATAAAGCGGTAATTTTAAGTTGAAAATCACAATCATTTTGAACAATCTATAATTTTATTGGGTCAGAACAGAACCAGATCGTGTTTGTTTGGTGGAACCATACTCACGGAATTATCTATTCCAAACAATGAAGTGGTAAATTTAAATTATAAAGCGGCAATCATTTTGGACAACCTATCAACCCGAATGTTGAAATAATTTTGGAATGTGATAAGTACCACGCGGTACGTCCACGGGTTATTTCACAGCTGTGTTTCATGTCCCTGTCGTTTTCTGCTGAATCGGCAAAACCAAAGGGTCGTAAATCACTTACTTTATCTCGGTGGCCGTGTTTTCTCTTTTAAGTAACGATAATCGGCCTACGATTAAATATCATGATTGGCAGACCCATAAGAACCAAATATAAGGTTAACACAAATTATGCTTGAGAAGACTAATGCGAAAAATAAGCAGGCCACATAGAAATAAAATAAACATACTTTCCCAATAAGGCGCCCCTCACCCCAAAAAATCAAGCCAAAATGGGGTCTAGAAAAGCGACTTATTAGCCGGGAAATACGGTGATTGTCGATTTTTCGACTAATGGAAATGATTTTGTGAATTAAAAGACGAATGTCGGCAATGTCCACCAACGCAAACGTGCAAATGTGTCGCAACACTATGCGACGTACATTCGCGCTGAATATAAACAATCAAAATGCCGATTCTATTTCATCGTCATTAGAATACGTGAGAAAGCGTAAAAAGTCGTTTGAAGATTCCGGTAAAACGTAACACCGTGTTTACGGCGAAAAGTGACTACCAGGGATGGCCAATTCGAATAAAGTATTCGAATGTATTCGAATATCTCGTCATTCGAATATCGGAATTAGCGTTCATAAGAATATCGGATATTTGTGTGACGTCACACATTTTCGACGCCGCTCTCAAGACGTTTCCGTTGAATGAAAATATTCTCGATAGAAACTTGCGCGTGATTGTTTTCATCACTCATCAGCGTAACGTGTTATTTAGGCTGTAAACGCCTTTACGTTTGCGTTATTTTCTCTAAAACGAAAATTTTCCACAAATTTGTTTCACGTAACGAAGACAATTATTTTATTTTTGTACGCGCACGGAATTGTGAATCTGGTAAATACGTTCATCGGCGGCGAGTTTCTAAAGACAACGCAACTTTTTGATTGAAAAGCGGCAATTTAAAATACTGAAAATAAAACCGTAAACAATATAAGTTTTATTGAGGCCCGCGAAAATTTGAAAAACGCTTTTCTAGGCAGTGAAAATCGCAGAATTTCGTGTGCCTCTGGCACACATTATGTTTGGTCGTCGTTTAGAAACATATCGTCACGAATTGAGGGCGGGATTTGCCTGATTACCCATTACTTTAAATTGCCGTCGAATATTTTCAAAGTATATTTAATCAACTTTATTTTGATGAAATAAATTTCACTCCGAGATGTTACAGAAGATTTTTCGAACGGTTTTATCTAAAAATAATCAGAGTGGCAGCATTTCGATTGAGCGGAGACACTGTTAACAAGTACATCTAAATACGGATCAAAACATTATTTAATCGGGCAGTTTACCACACGTTTTTATTTTTATGACCGCGGATTGCAATGGTATATAAGAGTGGTGAGGATTTTATTTTGTCGACGCAACCGCAGGTTAAATTGAAGACAATTAAATTAATAATGAAGCAAGACATTTTAAAAATGCCCGTATCGGTCACGAATTCATCACTTTGCACAACAGAAAAATATATTGTTATATTATTTGTTGTAAAAGTCGACTCTTTTAACAGGTGGCATAGTCGCGGCGATGAATACGTATTTTCAATTTACTGCTAAACTTTATATTTATATTCTTTGTATGAAATGAATTATACTCTACACTTAACAGGATTTTATATCATTATTTGAGATTTTTCTAACGGCGATAACGAATTGGCAAGATTGCAAAAATACGTATTAAAATTAAATACATCAGGCAGTTTATCTCGTACTTTTAGGTCACAGATCGCCGTGGACCGAATAGTAATGTTTTTTTTTGACGTAAGAAGAAGCAACCGGGAGTTAAGTTGGACACATTAAATTAATATATAAAGATATTTTAGAAACTCGTAGTTGTCATGGATTGAATATTTTACGTAACAGGATGATCATTATACGCTGAAAAGACGGCTCTTTTATTAACGAGCGCGGAATCGCGGTGGGTGTTACCAAAGTCACTTTGGGTGTTACAGGCGGCAATGGGAATTTCCGATTTCGAAAATCCTGGCTGCGCGGCTGGCAGTGGTGGTCATTTATCCTCTACTAATTTATTTCTAATTTCAAACACAACAATATGTTACACATAATAACAATATGGTTCACATAAATTAATATACAAATATACTGGTAGGTAGTAGAATACTCTATGCCTAAATAGTAGAATTTTTAAAGGCATAATGGATTTTCGATTGTTGTTGCTTGTTCCAGTTGCCTGTATTGCCAATAAATTTTATTACTCTCAGAAAATATACACAATTATCTGAATACAAGTAGTATTTTTGTCAACAGACTTGACTATTATCATAATATCATGGTACCAATGAAAGAAAGCGTCAGACAACTCCTTGGATGGTCATTTGTACAAAGTGAATAATTTTAATAAACTGACTGTGTCACAAGTTGATATTATTTTATATTGATAGCTATAAACTATCAATTATCTTGTGTACATATAATGTTGGTTTGTGGCTTTATTCTGATATTTTTATTGAAGCTTATTTCCTAATTTACTGGGTTTTAATAAACTAAACAAAAATGTGTTATTTTCGATTTTAGAATGTATTCGGAATTCCAGATTCGAAAACATTATTTTAGAATGTATTCGGAATAGTTTAGTATTCGGAAATGGCCATCCCTACTGACTACTATTTGTAATTATTCGGAAATGAGCCGAAAAGGTATTCGAATACTTTGATATTCGAATAATTTCGAATATTCGATTCGTTTTGGACAACCCTGGCCGCGGCCCCATCAGGAAAAATACAATTATCTTACCAAAATTTTCAATTTTTACAAAATTGCCAATATTCGAATCAAAAAAAAAATCGCGGTCTGCCACCAAATTTTTTTCTTACGATAAGCATGTATATCAAAATAAAGCAAAATACAAAGCTACAGAAAAGAATACTCCTGTAGTATGTGTACCAGGTTAGGGTTAGGACAAAATTCTGTTCAGATTTTTCACATTATAGTTCTATTATGAGTTCGGGGACTGTCTGTGTTAGCCAAGTGAATAGTCCCTTTGCACAACTTGATGGGCCGTGGTCCATAGCCTGATGGGCCGAGGCCCAATTCGATGGGCCGTGGCCCCGGCCCATGGGCCGTATAGGAGTCACCACTTCCACTCCATATCGTAACCCAAAGATGCCTTTCTTTGATTTATAAATAAGAGTTTGAAAAACAGTGTTTGACAAAAAACAGGACTTTTTGTGTGCAAGTTCATTTTTCTAACTTTGCATAGAAGGTCAGTTTGGAAAATAATTCTGGTGTTCGCCATCTTGTTGCACATACTACGGAGCAGCGCCAATTTTATTTTTGTAATTCACATTTTAAAACTCAAGTTTTGTTGGAACTAAATTTTTAATACATCTGTACTTGATATAACTTAGTTGAGGCCCCAGTCAATCCTTATCACAATTGTGCATATTTTAGAATATTTAATCAGAAAACTTACTTATCTGGACCTCCAAGTTTGTTAGTCTTATGAGGAATTTCATCATTCCATATTATCTCTCCTCTGCTGCTTCTAATTATCTGAATCTTGAAGAGCAATCCTGCTTTGAATGCTTTCTCTAGCAAGGGTATGGATGTGTGATCGAAGAAGAGATTCCTACGTAGATATTCAGTGAATTCCTTTGCCTCATATGAAACACTCTGCAAAATAAACATAATAAATTATTCAACTTCTATCTCTGATAATTTATTAAAACTGATATAAACACCAGATGCTCCAGAAGTATGCGCACCAAGATGTCGCACAACCTGAATCCTAACCGGTACACACATACTATGTTCAGGTTGTGCGCCATCTTGGTGAGCATACTTCTGGAGGTCCAAAAGCTTTAAACTAAAATTTCTGCAACTCAGAATCGTTTCGAATAAATTTAACGATTCCTCAGAAGCAGACATTTGCAAAAGCATTTTTTAGGTGATTTTAGTTGGAATGTTTTCTAATACTCGCTCTGAACAAGGCACAAAACAAGCAGGCACTGATACGTAAATACCTTAATTGAACGATTGGAAGCTTTCTCACTAAACATTGACTATCAAAACATTTGATTTCTAGGTCAGGAGGAGGGCACACATTTGAACCAAAGATGTTTTACATGTGCAAACAAGTAAAATATCCTCAGGAAACATATAATCAGTGGCACCTTGTTCAGAGTTGCCTTCACATGATTTATTAAAAAAAGTTTTAATTTTTCAAAAAGGAAATCAAACATAATATATCTATGATTGGGAGCAGAGTTAGAATATGATGACACTAACATATTACTGATACACAGAAAATCCACTGGTATGTAAGAGGTGATTTATGAAAAAACTAAACGACCAACATTTTTTCAGGCAGAGCATTGCTTGCCAATTTATATACATCGTTGGTGAGATCGTCGATTTGGGATTTGAAGATTAATGTTAGGAGAAGTAGCCAAACTACGTTGGCATCACAGGTTAAAAATCTTGGATTCAAGCACATTACTCAGTGTATAATGAAATAGGTAGGAGTGTATGATAAATTAGGTTGGCAATGCAACCAGACAGATTTCAGTACTACAATAAATAGTAGTGCCTTGTGTATCAGTGGCAGCTCATACATAGCCCTGTTTGAAATAAAAGACATGACAAACGTTTCATAGAAAAAATTCATATGGTAAGTTTGTCATTTTAGGCGTTTGGAATCTTATAGTCGGACAAAACTATCAGACTTATAATATATTATGATGATTATTGCCAAAATGAAATACCTGATTTACTATTTCATATAAATTCTTAAATAATATTTTTTTCCAATATTTAATATATTTTAAATTGGGCCATGTCCAACAAGTGTCTGTGAAAATCACTGTATTTATGTGGAAATTTAATTCAGTAATGCAGAATAACTGATATAAACACAGCTTGGATTGATTTTAGCAATTTGCAATGTTAGATTTTAACGAAAGTCATACGATTTTCTTCAATAATCAAATGCTTCAAAAGACAAATTTTGAAATGAAAACCTCAAATCAAGAATTTTCTCTATGTAATATAAACAATTGTGAATATATTCATCTATTTTGGACATCAGCACTGGTAGAGGTAAATTCTGCAAGGGGCCATTAAACCAACATAAAAAACTGCTTTCTAGAAACATTGGAAAAAATTTCTAGAACATCTAAGCACTAAGGTGTTGTGATGGCCTTGTGGTTATAGCATTGGACTTAGCTATGTTGGATCATAATTCGAAGGTCCCAAGTTCAAGTCCCATGCCCACTGCCTTATCCAGGATGTAATAACTTGAGTAGGCAATTCCAAAATGAAAAGATTACATTACATCCAAAAATAATAGCTTATTATGCATTAGTGGTTGCTTGTGCCCTGTTTAAAGTGAACAATATAATAACATAAGTGTAATTAGAATTCAATTGCTATTTGGGGGCAGAATAATTGTATTTGGAAGATTCAATGTTAAACATACAATTAATATATATTAATACAACAAGAAGCCTGGTTCCAGTAAATACATAATTTAATATTCAACCAACTGAATTCATTACATGACTCACATTCAGCCTTCCAGCAGGGAATGAGTAGGTGATGACATAAGTGCACAATATATATCCTGGCAGTGATTCATGCAACATTTTCACTGACATTTCTCCACCAGGTGGTTGCTGGTTGATGATTCTTAGACCAGATGAAGTAGCTTGACTTGAAGACTGAGATTCTGAAAATTGAAAATTTTCTTCGTTTTGGTGAATTAGAATTGGATTCATGTAATCATAGAAAGAGAAATGTAGCTGACATTGTGATATAACGTAGTTATAAAGTGAAGAGGGACATTTTTTTCTTTTCAGTGTATGGGCACGCAGACTCGCATAAAGTTGGAGCTGTTAATAATACAGCAACCAGTCCAAGATTAATACAGTTATTACATTATAATGAAAGCTGAAACCATAATTAGTCCTCCATTCATATCTCTCACTACTGGTCCCAGTTCATATCAGGCATTGAAATCTTATATTCACCTGAGGCCTTGTTGAAAACATACGGTACTTTCTACTCGAATCACTTTGTAGCATTGTACATTCCAAGGGCTTGTAAGAATAATTTATCAACCATGTTACATGTACGAGATATGTTTATACAAATGAAGTTATTGAATTCAACTCAAAAGATGCAAATCCTTTGTTTTTTTATTTATATTTCATATAATTGACATATAAGATGATCTTGTCAATTCACCAGGATGTTCAGACTTATAAAATGACAAGTTGACATGAACAAAAACTGGTCAGACTCGATGCTCACTTTATCAATCTCAGTTAAGAAACACAAATGCAAGAGATTGTACCTGAAGTATCACTTCTGTATCCACCCACTGCTCCCATATGTGGTTCTTGGACATTCCTAGAGCTGTGACTACTTGATGCAGTGTTGCCCAAGAAAGTTTCTGTATCTGCTTTAGTACTTGGAGCAGTGAAAATTGCTCTCTGAGCTGCCTGATCTGTGGACTTTTCATCAGCTCGAGAAAATATTTCATCAACAAGTAGATCGTAACATTTACGAGAATCGTTGACCAAAGTTTCTGAGCGGATGGTTTGTTTGAGAAATTGCAGGGGGAATTTTCCGAGATTGAGAAGGCTAAACAGTTCATGAAAATGTTTTTTCCTTTTCTGAATATCTTGTTTAATCCATCTAAGAGTTCCATGCCATTTAACAGTCTCGGAAGAATATTTTGTGTTTGGGGATTTGTAAATCCTTATGATCTCATCTTTGCTGATATCACAAAACTCTTTTTTCTCAATGACTTGTTCGAAAGTTGCTTCCAGAAATCGATTCATCACATCTTTCACAGCATTTGAGTTTGTAACTTGATGAGTTTCAGCCAGATTCTTCAGGATGAAGCAGTTGTCAATCTCAAGATTTGTCTCAAGATTCTTGACATCAGAGAATAATGCAGTGATGACTGAATTCTTTGCAATATCATTACTTTTCACCAATGGTTCTTCCAATACAGTCTCCAGAAGAAATTTGAAAGGATAAGTCTGGATATTGATCACTGTAACAAGATCGGCAAAACATCTCTCTGCATCTTCATCTTTTGCTCTTGCCCATGTCATCATAGCTTGCCATGATGTTTGATAACTCACATTTGAAACTTTTATGTAACGCAGGAGATCTGGCTTGATAATGAATGGGAACATCTCAGAGGAAATTACTGATTTGAAATTAGTGATCAAAACCTGTTCTGCTTGCTCTTTTATATCATAGCGATCGTATGCTTGAGCCAAGTTGATGACAGAAAGGCAATTGGTCGAAGAGACATGGGTTTTCAAGTAATGGAAGCAAAAGTTTGTCAAGCCAACCATTTGTAACAGGTTGGATGCTTGCAGGATTTGTTGAACGTATTCCATTTTCAAATTTCCTACTCCTTTATACATGAATTCTATACATTGGGAAATCCCATTCTGATCGACATCCTTCATATTGATAAAACCATCACGAGATTCCTTCATTTTGCTCGTAAACATCGCTTTAAAGTATCCTGATGAGGCTGCCAAGACACAGCGATGAGCACGAAAGGATTTGTCACCAACTTTGACATCGAATTCACAGAGAATGTTTTGTACTCTCAAGCTATCGAGTGATGTCATAAGCAAACCGGCTTGGGTTGAATTTGTTTGTTTAATGTAATCTTCATTCATGATCAGTCAGCTCAACCTTACTCAGATCAGTAACTAAATATAACAATCCTAACACCTGCATAAAGATAATACATTTTGTTAACGGCTGTGGTTAATCTTCCAAATCAAAACTACATTTTATTATTGAACATACTAGATGAATTGCTCATGTCAGCATATTACTTTACAGTTGGTGGTCTGAATTCCTAGAGAAATTAACAAATGAGAAATCTCGCCATAACAAACATGTGACCTCTGAGTTGTTATTATTATTTCCAACAATGGCTATGAACCCCGAATGTTCAATTGCTTAGAAACTGCCTGTGGTTGCGTACAACTTTCCCATCAGGACTTTTTACGCAATATAATATGATAGATTTGAATAGTCTTCCCAAACTATATTATGTATCATGAAAGCGGAAATGGTCACCTACTCAGTCCTCTGAACAATATAAGTCTGCAATTACGGTACATTAATTATTGCGACTGAAGAAAATGCTATTCCATTTCCTCCAGTCGCAACAATTATATTGTTTAAAGTCTCTGGAATGGCATTTCCTCAAAATCTTCATAACTAAATAACACAGATCTTTTTGTCAATAAGTAAGGATTGGTATCTATAAGCCACTTGTCTTAACACAAAATAATGGATTTTACTGAGAAAAGTTTTCTTTTTTATCTGTGCTAATAGTAAAGAGATTCATTAAAGGTCAACAAAATTTGGCTATACTACTATTTGTCACATTATAAGTATAATTTTATTTCGACTCCATTTACAGATTTGATAGGCAATAAAATAATTAATATAAACAAACGTATGAACATACTCTGCTAATACTCCGCATTATCTTAGAGTCAGTCGCATAAGCTGATAACGGTATTCCAACCGAACTGCCATCGCCCAACATACTGATCGAATAACAATATAACTGCATTCATTACCCAGTTTCAAATGCAGCATAGCGCAGTATTGCAAAAAATCTCAACATTTGCAACAGTCTGATTCTGACCTTTCACTCCAACTCCCGGTGTAAGTTGCCAAGTCGAGTAACTTTGAATTGGCAAATAAATACGCTGATTTCAACTGATATGCAAGGATGGAAAGTTATGTTAATAAAAATAGGTAAGAAACATGAGTAGAAAATTTGAAATCATTCAAATACAACATGTATGAACCTAATAATTGGAATGAAACGTCATTGCAGTTTATTCTGCATTAAATCTGGCATCATCGCGTTAACTTACCCAGCATATTCATGACGTCATTGTCCATAGAATTGTTATAAATTCACGATCTTTATGATGTAATAGTTTCATCTCAAAGTAGGTTATTTGTGCGAGCATGTCCAGCGTTAATTCGGGCATTAAGTAAGTTTCTAGGCAAAGATCCAGCATTTTCTGTGTGGGAGAAAGTTAAGTATAAAGAAATGGAGATACCGTGTTTCCCCGAAAATAAGACTGGGTCCTATTTCAATTTTCTTCCGAAAAATAACACTAAGGCTTATTTTCGGGGGATGTCTTAAATTTTCATTCATCAAAATCAAAATTACAAAGTGGAGAATTACGAGATTTTCAAATATACAAAATATGAAAACCGATATCCATTTACTTATAAATAACACGTTTTTATTCAAAAGAACTGCACAAAAATTTCGCATAGTTGACTAGGTCTCATTTTAAGGGGAGGGCTTATATTAAAATCAGTTTTAAAATTCAGGCTAGGTCTTATTTTCGGGGAAACACGGTAGATGTAGTGTTGTGCACTCTCTGTGGAATCTTCAAATGACAAAGGGTCGCGGTATATCGGATTACTATGCATTGGACTGTTTATTTTCAACAAGGCTGCTAAATGCCGGATACGCTGATACACATAGCCGCAAGTCAGTGTAGGATCGAACTTTTGATATTGAATATTATTCGTAGAGAAGCGCCTTCATCCGGATAAGATTTCTCTAATTTAGTTAGAAATAGTAAACACGATACGAAAACAGAATCAAAGAGAGAAGCGCACAACATGGGCAAACTTTCATCAATTAACCCACATAAAAAATTATTACCATGGTATCCGAATCCATTAAATACGCGGCGTGAAACGGCGTTTAGCCTGACAAACGTCCCTGCTTTTGAGGTATACTTTGTCATGATGTTTGCTTCACCTAAAAGGATAGGATATGATTTACATATTTGCGTAACTGGAAAAGTTTTTTATTATAATCAGTATTTTCTATGAAATCCTTCTGTGAAAGGATAAGAGCACCTCCACTATTGAAATAAAAATAGCATTAAGATTTGCACAAAGACGAAAATACTATAAAATAACATGCGCTACTTTAACACGTGAAATTTTAATCAGCTGAGATGCACTCGCATTAGGAATCTTTCGAATTGCGTAGATCTAAATAAAATTTGAAACGTGATTTAAGCTCAAGTAGACGAAAAAATACCATTTATAGATAACTCAGACATAACGAAAAACGCGTTATTCACCCCCACAGATACAAAATCTATCAATTTACCTATATATATTATCGTCGCTTTTCGTATCAGCTGGTATTTCTGTGTTCCCTGTAGTTTTTGAAACCGTCCGGTCACGATATTACAATCCATGTTTTACTAGATGGCAATGAAATATGTTGCTTAAAATTTCATTCGTGGGCTTATGGGATTGCAGAAAAATAATCCCAACCGGTCCATTATACCGGAGGAGCAAATTGTACAAAGTCGGCACAAGTATAGTTTAACACATTTGCTATATATTTCAACTTCGTGGGGTGTTTCATTCTGTACATCCCCAACAAACAACCCTCACCCGTATATCAAGGGATGAGGGACTTATATCTGGGCTCCCTAAACTAGGGGCCGCGACCCTACAGGGTGTTGCATACATACATACAATCAGAGAAGCGGCGCGCAATCGTAACAATGCCGACTTTTATCATTAACGCTGAAGGAGGAGTCACTTTGTCGAGTTGAAACCACGTAATCGGTAGCCAGGCATCGTTATTCGTTTAACTTTGCTGATGCTGCAAAAATCTTACCTTGACTGGTGGATATGCTTCGTCATCGAATGTGAAACATGGTTTACTCGCCTTTCTTTTCGTTACATTAACAATTTATTGCGCCAGGTAATAGAACTAAAATGAGGAAAATTGGAATAAATTATGGCCTAACGCTAACCTGGTACACACACTACGTATCCGATGTCCGCCATCTTGATTTACATACTTCGGGACACCGAAATATCGGCGTATTTCGTTTAAACGCGAGAAAAATACTTATTTTGATTGCGGTAACGAGGTGAGAATCACAATCAGAGGTGAATGAAAATAATCCTGCTCTAATATTCATGTACTTGATGAGTCGTCTTGAGTTTGTTACAAAGCTTGCTAAAAACCAGTGATAGAACGATTGTCCTAGCCCTAAGGTGCACAAATCAACCTTGTGCTAAACTGCAATGATCAGTTCAAATTTTGGTGACGATTATCAGCAATATATCTTCAAACAAACACCACAGGCCTTGTCAGTAGCTGGGAATTTATATCACATTACTTGACGTATCCGTATTCTGAAATTTGGCACATTGCCCTATTGATGTTAGGGTTAGTTCATATATGGGGTTAGGTATTTTGGATCAAAGGCACATGACAACAATAATCAGTATTCGTATATTCTATATAAATGAAAAAACATTTTAGCGATGATAATTAACAATATATTGTGAAACACACACTACGTGTCGAGTCGGCGTAAAAAACTAATGGTTTGCATATAAAGTGCATTTCAAGTCATAGGATTTTTATGGCAGATTGGGACATTGGCTTGACGTATATGAGCAGGGGTACATTATTATATAAGGTTGGAGATCTGGTGTTGAAGACAAGCATTTACCCACCATCACCACATTGGGGGTAGATATGGGGTAGACTGAAAAGCATGAAATGTAGCTCCAATTCCTTTCCATACCAAGTTGTTAGGAGAGAAAAGTCAAACACTATATATAAAATTGAACATCATACATCAAAGAGACAAGTAAAAATGATGTTGAAAAATGCTGGAACGTCAAATAATTAATTATGGGTAAGTGTGGTGATGCACAACACTCAGTTAAGTTTTTAACAAACTAAAATGTACTTTTACTGAATCATAAATATTGTTTTCAAAATCTACGATTATCAGTCAAACTAGATATTATGGGTATTTTGGAAATTCTGGTTTTCAAATTCTGTTTAAGCTTTTTAAATTAAATAAGTTTCCTTAAAGCAGTTGAATTTTTCAAAAATATAATTCTATTTATCAGGCTTTAAAAAAGTTTAAATGCTTTTACATGAATATACGATGAAATGTAAATTTATCTCTCAAATACTAAAGCAAACAAAGTACAAATTACATGCATTTGAAGGTAATTGATTTGCATATTAGAGATTAATAGGCTTCAAGTATCGAAAGGAAATTATTTACACAGATACAGGAATATATATAAGATGCTACAATAGTTATGGAAAAATTAACCAAGCTCTAACTAGGATTTAGTAAAGCACAATGGCTGATATTTTTGAAAAACAAAATGTACACTTATATTATAGCTGATAATGATGACAATTAAGTTCTACAGAAATAAGAATTCAAATAAAACAATATTTCTAAAACTAACAAACTAAAATAGCAAATTAGAGACAATTAGGAAGGAATAACTAATTATTAAAAAATAAGTTGAAGTATATTTCTGATGAAAAAGGTACATTGTACATCGAATAGATTAGAAGCTGTGATTGCATAAGTAGTTAGTTCAGTATTATATATAAACATCTCTTTATATGTATGAAATTAATATTATAATTTTATCATCAATTCTATGAGACCACTTATTATTCTTCCTTCTGAACAGTAACATAACTATTTTGTGTGCAGCAAAACTCCTTAATCACTTATAATTTTATTACATTGAAGCCTACTGATATCTATAGTTACTAACAGAGTTGATAATCAACCTGTATCACAAAGCTGACTGGTCCATATATTATGTAGCAATGACTTGCAACATTAAGATTCCATCATTAATGAATGGAATAAAGACGATATAAAATAATTATAAAAATGTAGTTAAAGAGAAAATTGCATATTTGATTTTCATGATTAGCACCAATGAAATGTGAGGAAGAATTAAAGGAAAATATAATTATCTGTAGGCTGTAGAAGTAAATATGGATTTTAAATTACCATATACTAAAAACAATGTAGATTGCTGAATCATGACAAAATTTTCAAGTGATAAGAATACTGATTGCGAATCACTTTTCATGCAAAATAAAGCCATATATACCGGTACATCTCAAATAATATAATAACACCAATCATGGCTAGCAAGGTCGAATTTTAATAAAAAAATAAAAATTCAATATATTGAAATATTATCAGTGGGACATTTGAATTGCATATTTGAAAAATCATAATTATACAGGCACCACTCAAATAAAAGTTGAAAGCATATAGTAGAAAAAGGCATTGGAAAAGCTAATGGAGGCCAATATGGTGGTATCCTTTGGTTAATTACAGCTTCTGCCACCAATCAAGTTCATGATACATCCAAATATAGATCAGATTTTGGTAACTAGGCTAATAGCCGAGTGCTCAACTAGCCTTCTCTGCCAGGATAAATACAAAGCTTGTATTTTGCAATTAAATAAGCAGACTATGCCCTGCATCATACTGATTCAGGTTTCTCTCTAATATAGAAAATATTCCCTGATTGGCCGCCTAGTTGGAGTAAAACTTGTGAGAAGTATTCAAAAACTTGACTCAAAGCATCTTTTTTTCAATAAACACAAAAATACTCTTTTCTTTTTGTAAAGTCTTGAAACAACTTTTCTCAGTATGATAATGACTAATATAATTGATAGTAATTGAGATGGAACTGATTAACAGTGGAAGAATAAAATGTTTAAAAAAGGGTCAAACATGCAAACAAAGTGAGTAACAATACATGAGTCTGGAAGTCAATCTACAAATACCGTATTTGCTCGTTTTGTAGCCCGGGCCCATATTTTTTTCAACCAACTCACTAACCAGGCCCTTATTCAAACCGGCCCTTATTCAAGCACGGGCGCTTGTTATTTTCGATCGTTACAATAATTAATATATTGTTATTTCCAGTTCTCAAGTATGATTTAAATGAGAATAACGAAAATTTTGACTTTTTCTACGCACCGCAGGTACAAATCCGCAAAAGAAGAAAAGTTTTGCCCTATCATTATTGAAACGACGCACTTGGACGTCGCGACGCCCAGTTTGAGAACCATGGTGTTACGTAATCAATGCTATCTGTTATTTTTCCTATTGTTCTCTACCATTAAAAAATCAGCTTTTACATCGGGCGGGTATTCAAGCAAAGGCCCTTATTTATTTTTATGTTCTGTTCACACGGGCGGCTATTCAATAATCAAGATCGGGCGGTAAAACGAGCATATACGGTGTATACATATATGCATAAGTATCATGGAGTTCATCAACAATAAAAGGATGAAACAGATAAAAACGATGGAAAATTGAGAAAATATAAATTGTTGGTTTTGAAAATTCTGACCAATTCACGTTGATTAACAGTATAGAGTTTGATTTAAAAACGAGGGGTTGAGTCAAATTCGACTGATATTGCAGTTCATCAAACATTATAATATGTAAGTAAGTGGCATAATGAAATGCTTGATAATGACAATATAAAATCAATGGAGGGGTTCTAATATTATATTGTCCATGTAGAGTCCAACGTCCATTGTTGATTTTGTATTGTTAGTATTCAATTCCTACACAAATTTTCACAAGATAGCTACAGGTAGTTCCGGTCGGTTTAGATGAATTTTCCACCCCGTTCAGGCAATTTAGGGTCTGTTCCGGTAATGACAGGAACTTATTTTTTACCACTGTACCCCCAAAGTTTGCTGTTTTATCTTGAAAATTGCTTTGAGATATATAAAATGTCCTTTAAAGATATCTGAGTCATTCTGACTGATATTGCAGTTCACCAAACTTTATAATACTTATAAGTGGCTTCATAATGACACTACGAAATCAATGGATGAGTTTTAATATAGTATTGTCCAGATAGTGTTGAACGTCCATTGTCGATCATCTATTGATAGTATGCCTTTAATTTCGTCATCAATGCTTCATACAGTTTATCGATATGGTCACCATCAGGATATCCATTGCTGAAAAAGATTAGATTGCATGAGAGATAATGGTAGTTGCATATGAGTCTGATTTCAATTAACTGTAAAAAATAAAATGTTCGATGAAAGAACACTGAAAGTCACAAATATTTGACTCCTTAGTACTAAGAAACGCTTAACTTAGCGATGCCTGTGTGAGTGGGATTTGAATGTAAGGTTTAGATGTGTAAAAAGAATGTCAAGTCAACTTTACTCGTAGGTAGAGATGAATGTCTAAACAGGTAATTTTTTTCAGGTATTCGATTTCATTGATACTGTACTAAAATACGAAACATCAAAATCACTAACTAAGCCCAACACCTTATTCATGGTGGAAAGGAAGGCTTCGCCGAACATTGATCATTTTAGAGTTTTGAAACAGAGTAATGCCCCAAAGTCTTATTGTCTGCTTGAACAGAGCACTGATCAAACCGAAGTTGTAAAAACACCAAATAAAATATATATTCATGATGCGCGATGGCATAATAGTTGAAGCGTTAAACTTAATTGGGTTGGCACCGAAAACTGCACATCTTTGGTTCAAATCCAATGGCCATCACCCTACCCAAAATATAGAGTCGGCAATGCCGAACCAAAAAAAAAAACTAGTTTTGCCAAATATTAGTAGCTCCTTAAATATTGCTACATATCAGGGAAAGCTTAAAAAGGTCTTTGTTCACAGGAAAATGTGTAGATAAGCGTCGTATATATAAAAACTCAAAGATCTCGTTTATAATAGAATTTTAAGAATAAGCAGTGTTAAGTGTAAGTATAATTTATATGTTGGATGCCCCATGAAACTTTGACAACGGAGAAGCAGAAAATTTAGTCATTACTGGAATACGGATCAAATAGTTACAAAATTGGGCAATCATAATTTCAATGACTGATGTGGCAACAGAGAAACCTAGTAAACAACAGCTGGTCGTTGAACCTGGTTACAGACAATTCAAGCCTGAATACCATAATGGTTGATTCTAATTGTCACTAAGAAATTACCCTCAGTCACATACACCCTAACATTTTGCAACAGCATGACAAATCATGGTCAATATTTATCAGGAATAGAAAGAACGCTTCCTGGCCAACCCTCGCCAATTTACTGAAATCTGATGGATGCGATGGTTGCTTATATATAGCTTTGTTCAAAGTGAACGGTGCATAATGGATGTGTATTAACAAATTTAAATGTTGCTTGAAATCAAGAGAGGAAAGTTGAGAACGTTGTACTTGATTTTACCTAGGTTGCAAATGTCACAAGCTGGATGGAAGGTTATGGGATCAAAATCGCAGCCCAAAGATGCCTTTCTTTGATTTATATATAAGAGTTTGCCAAATGATGTTTAGTACAAATCATGACTTTTTGTGTGAAAGTCCGTTTATCTAACTTCGCATGGAAGGTCAGTTTGGAAAATAAATATTGCTTTGGTTGAACCTAATTTTTGCAATTCCTATTTCAAAAATCTTAAATCTCAAATTTTGTTTGAATTAATTTTTTATTACATCGTTACTGGATATAACTCACTCGAGGTTCCTTTTAATCCTTATAATAATTGTACAGAATATTCAACTAAAGAACTTACTTATCTGGACCTCCATGTTTGTTAGTCTTATGAGGAATTTCATCATTCCATATTATCTCTCCTCTGTTGCTTCTGATTATCTGAATCTTGAAGAGCAATCCCGCATTGAGTGCTTCCTCTAGAAAGTATATGATTCCAATGTCGGGCAAATATTCAGTGAATTTCTTTGCCTCATATGAAACACCCTGCAAAAATAAACATACCTTAACAAATTATTCAACTCCCATCCCTGATAATTTATTAAAACTGATATAAACACCAGGTTCTCCAGAAGTATGCGCACCAAGATGTCACACAACCTGAATCCTAACCGGTTAACACATACTATGTTCAGGTTGTGCGCCATCTTGGTGCGCATACTTCTGAAGGTCCAAAAGCTTTAAACTAAAATTTCTGCAACTCAGAATCGTTTCATATAAATTTAACGATTCCTCAGAAGCAGACAGTTGCAAAAGCATTTTTTTGGTGATTTTAGTTGGGATGTTTTCAAATACTCGCTCTGAACAAGGCACAAAACAAGCAGGCACTGATACGTGAATACTTCAATTGATCGATTAGAATCTTTCTCACTAAACATTGACTATCAAAACATTTGATTGCTAGGTCAGGAGGAGGGCACACATTTGAACCAAAGATGTTTTACATGTGCAATCAAGTAAAATATCCTCAGGAAACATATAGTCAGTGGCACCTTGTTCAGAGTTGCCTTCACATTTCACATTTATTAAAAAAAAGTTTTAATTTTTCAAAAAAGAAATCAAACATAATATTTCTATGATTGAGAGCAGAGTTAAAATATGATGACACTAACATATTACTGATACACAAAAAATCCACTGATATGTAAGAGGTTATTTATGAAAAAACAAAGGACCAACATTTTTTCAGGCAGAGCATTGCTTACCAATTTATATACATCGTTGGTGAGATCGTCGATTTGGGATTTGAAGATTAATGCGAAGAAAAGTAGCCAAACTTAGTTGGCATCACAGGTTAAAAATCCTGGATTCAAGCACATTACTCAGTATATAATGAAATAGGTAGGAGTGTAAGATAAATTAGGTTGGCAATGCAACTAGACATATTTCATTATTACAATAAATATTAGTGCCTTTCGTATCAGTGGCTGCTCATACATAGCCTTGTTTGAAATAAGAGACATGACAAACGTTTCATAGAAAAAATTCACATGGTAAGTTTGTCATTTTAGGCGTTTGAAATCTTATAGCCGGACAAAACTCTCAGACTTAGGATAAATTATGATGATTATTGCCAAAATAAAATACCTAATTTACTATTTCATATAAATTCTTAAATAATATTTTTTTCCAATATTAAATATATTTTAAATTGGGCCATGTCCAACAAGCGTCTGTGAAAATCACTGTACAATTACATATGTGGAAATTTAATTCAGTAATGCAGAATAACTGATAAACACAGCTTGGATTGATTTTTGCAATTTGCAATGTCAGATTTTAAAGAAAGTCATACGATTTTTTTCAATAATCAAATGCTTTAACCTAATCCTCCCGGTTTGACGCATGCGCGACGTTTCAGACGTTTTGCAATGCTGTGTGTATACCATGAGGTCTGGAATGTTTGTTATGGTCTTGCTTGAAAGGAAATCTTATTCCCCACACAACCATATGAGAATGAACCTTATATGACATTTAGAAGTGATAAAATTTCGCTTACATATCACGCGTGTACTTCCCGCTGCGATATAAAAACGTCGCACAACAAGAAAATGATTCCATAAACCTTGGCGTTGCGCGCTAACCAATAACAAAAGCTAGTATGATAAGGTCTTATTTTGAAGGTCATTTTATATGCTACATAACATAGGAGAGTGGACATCTCACAACGTCAGGAAGTTATAAAAATATCGAGTCGTTTGATCGCAGCTGCCTCACCGAAAAAAGTTAGGCGTTTTATCTCGCAAATTCTCCTTGTCTGACGATTATAAGCTTTTATGATTCATAATAAATGTTTTATTATGACTCACAAAAGCTTTCAACGCGATAAAGCACAAACAAACAACCGATCGATCTATCAAGCTTAGCCTGGCTGATTCGATGTGGTGAATTCTCAAACGAAAAATTTCAAAAACGCTTGAACAACGCGCGCTATGGAAAAGCATTTAAAATCGGGAAAAATTTCCAGAACATCTAAGCACTAAGGTTTTATGATAGCCTTGTGGTTATAGCATTGGACTTAGCTATGTTGGATCATAATTCAAAGGTCTCAAGTTCAAGTCCCATGCCCACTGCCTTTACATTCCATCCAAAAATATTAGCATATTACGCAATAGTGGTTGCTTGTGCAGAGCCCTGTGTGAAGTGAACAATGTAATAAAAAAGTGTAATTAGAATTCAATTGCTATTTGGGGGCAGAAAAATTTAATGTTAAACATAAAATCAATGTAAGCTGATACAAGAATCTTGGTTCCGGTAAATACATGATTTAATACTCAACCAACTGAATTCATTACATGACTCACATTCAGACTTCCAGCACGGAATGAGTAGGTGATGACATAAGTGCACCCCCACATAAATCCTGGCAGTTTTTCATCCAACCTTTCCACTGACATTCTTACACCGGGTGGTTGTTGGTTGATGATTCCTAGACCAGATGAAGTAGCTTGACTTGAAGACTGAGATTCTGTAAATTGAAAATTATTTTAGTGAAAGATGATCACAAGACATGATTCTGATTGTGCTTAGAATAAAACGATAGGGCATTTTGTAATAATATATATATAAGCCCCCATGATATCTTATAATCCCCCACGGCAGTGCTAGGCTCAAGTCGTGTATTATATTTTTACTAGTGCTTTATTGAAATATTGAATATTTTGTCAGAATCTACTATTATCTGTAAGCAATGTTCCCTCGAATTTTTTGTAGTATGTGTGCGAAGAAATTTTGGTGTGTGCGCACTTTTTTGGAAAGAACTAATATTTGTGCAAAAACCAAAGAAGAAATTTTGGCGTTCTAACCGGGTAATGGGTGGGCCAACAACAAACTTTCTCAACCTGCCAACCGAGAACATTGTTACATTACATCGAAATACCTCTGTGCACAGTAAATCTATGCGTGTGCGCAGCCTCTGAAAGCTGTGTGCGAGCGCACACCTTAGAGCAGTGGTTCTTAAACTTTTTCGAGCGCGACCCAAATCTGAGTTTTATGAATACTCGCGACCCAATCCTAAAAAACGCAAAATGTGTTTTTAATGTTAGTACAGTCTGACTCAAATACAGACAACTATTTATTAGAAACAGTCCATTGACTCAGTGAGATTGATGAAACTGAAATTTCCTTTTTCATTATATCTTCAATACACAGCTCTATTTTACTTAACGCAATACGCAAGTTGTCACGGGTATCGAAAGCGATTGCGAGCTTAGTTTTGATAACCGTCAGTGCCAAATATCCTCGCTCGCACAAGTGCCTTGTCGCGAATTGTAGCAGAAAAGGCGTCCGCTGTCCGTCGCTGGCCTTCGGTATCTCTCGCAATATACAACTTTTTACTCGTCACATGTGCACGCACTGCTTCGTTCGCGGTAAATGGTGCCTCGAGATGAAGTCACATTTTCTCTAGATATTGAATAATCTAATGTCGAGAAGCGAGCTTTTTCATTACGTCTTCTATTACAATTTTCATTACCAAAAAGACACCCATTTTTGGTTATTTTAATCCACTAAGACGACATTCCATGCGGTCAACACAACGACAAGCGACGTGCATGGTTACCGATACCATAAAAATAATACACGTGACTGGCATATCAGAATTGTGATGTAACAATGAGCTCAAGACAGTTCTTTCCGTGAATGAAATTTTTTATTTCATTATTTTTAAATACCAGAGTTTAGAAGCTAAATTGAAACATTGGGAAAGCTGAAAATTCGTCCTTCTCCTCTTAGATTGCCCTTGCATTGACGACCTTGTCGCGACCCATTTTTAAACCTTCCGCGACCCATGTTTGGGTCGCGACCCATACTTTAAGAACCACTGCCTTAGAGGGAACACTGTCTGTAAGTAACGGTATTGCCTGCCCAATCTGTTACACCCTGGGTGGCGCCGTAGGATTTGAACCAGGGAGGTGTAATCTGAAATGGCAACGGCTAAGCCCAATGCTTCAACCACTGTGTCATCACCAACTGGATATTGGTTCATTTGGTTTTAACCTGTTACTTTTAAATCATAATTACCAGAAACTCGAGTGGAGTTGAGGTGACCAATATCCTAATTATGTTAAATATCAAACCAGTATTTATATTGTCTATGGATTAACACTAACTTCAATTAGCCTACATATATTCTGAATTAGAATAAATTCTAAAAAAATTAATATGAATGACAAACTTCATTTTTTAGAGTTGTCTGAAAAATAACATTTTATTAAAAAACATCAATTTATTATTGCAGAATTTCTTAACTACGGTATGTCTTTATTGAATAGCACTGATTTTATTTTCAATAAATTCTATGGAAACCCCAGATACAACTGAGTCATATCATAACCCCCAGATAATTGAAATATCTAACACTCTTACAACTTGTTCATCATCAAGTTAGGTCATAACTCTAACTGGGGTTGACAATGCCTGGCTTGGGAATGTAGATTTGCACATCTAGGATGACTACTTATCTGCAGCCTTATCATGAGCAACTCTATTATCAAAAAGCCAGTCAATCATTCAGTATTAATATCCAACTCCAGGGCAGGTGGGTTAGTATAACTTTATTTAATAATATGAAATTTATATTCTGAGGTAACAAGAAGTTTGCTGTGTTAATCTTTTGCTTTCAGTATCTGTTCTAATTTTTGTAAAAAAGCTAACTAATTTCAACTTAAAACTAATATAAATTGTATTTGATAAGCTTGTTGCTGCATAATCTTTCTAAAGCTTGCCACGTTGAACCCCAAACCATATGCTATTGCTATTAGAATAGAAATGCTTTTTTTTTTTAATTATTAGTGCAATGGGTGGTTGGGTCTAGGTTTACCAAAAACTTTTTCTGATATCTAAATAACATTGTAATAATAGATTCAACACGACATGTAACTCTGTGGCCTGCATGCTTTGAACCAGGGGTGTGCAAACTTAATTACATGAGTGCCAGATACAAGGTGAAGCCGCATGCCGCACCTAGAAACTCTACCTACGAAAGCTCTGGAAAATCCAATTCACGAAAATTCTTCTCATAAAAATTATGCTTTGGCTAAAACGCAAGATCTTTTACATACGAAAAGCCAAAAACTTGAAAAAAACTCATGTAATGAAATTTGTTTATTTTAGGTTAATTTAATGCTGTACTCGAAGAAGGGATGTCCATTTAGAATTTAATATTTGAATATCGCTACCCTCGAATACCGTTTTTCGTGTTTATAACATATTACATATGTTTATTACATATCCTAGCGCCGCCGTCCATGTTTTGATTTAAAAATTTTCTTTCTTATCAAATACGATGACAGCAGTGTGCGGCACGTCTATAAATTATCTGGCAGCCCGTTTGTTTCCATGAGTATGTACAATGTGTTGCTAGCGGACTTCAACGAGAAGACGATGATACAATGAAAAAATTAATAAAAAGTTTTGAATTTGCTGTGTGTGCTGATTTCCACACATTACGTTCTCTCTCAGCGGTCAACTCCTCCGGGCGCTGTCCTCCTACCCGCCGAGGTTTCGTTTAGCTTAGTCGGCCAACGCCAAAGATAAACTTTCGTGGTTACGGGTTCAACCATTATTATGATTCATATTAATATTATGTCCGAGTTTTGTAGGGGCTTATAACGAATTAGAGCATTTACAGGTAAAATGTGTCCATATTTATGGAATTTTCGACCTACAAAAGGACTTCAGAAACGAATTAATTTTGTAGGTTGAGTTTTTACTGTAGTTGCAAGCACAAAAAATTTACTTTTGTTGTTGATCTTACAGTATTTACAGTTGATCAACAATTCAGCAATTTCTAAAGAAAACTGTTAAAAATTTAGTGTCACACCGACTTTAACGAATTCAGTGAGAAACACGTTTTTATAATATTGTGTTTTTTGCAACAGGATTTTGCTAGCTAGTCCCACCAATATGACAGTGGAACTCAGATACCTGTATAGGCTTTGCAACGCAAAAAGATCGGGATTGCTCGCACATACAAGATTAACTAAATTAAAAACTAGTTTCACGGGTACATCATTCAAAATTGGCACTTCACTGTGGGGCCGCACAATTTTTCTTTGCAGGCTGTAGTTTGCATGCCCTTTTAAACCAATCAAAATGCATGGACAAAATATCACTCACCAGGATAATCTTGCACCAACTCAAGAATGCTTACCTCGATATAACTAATATAACATTTGGGATTCTGTGGATAATAAAAGTCGCAATCTTTGAAGACATCCTTACCAAGCAATGATTGTATTGGTTGACATTTAGATTTCAGATTTAAAAATTGAAATATTATTTGATAGAATTAGCCTAAAAATGGCGGTCAGGCTGTTTTAGGTTGTATGGCCAAGAACCACCATTCGAATAATTTATTGCCATGCGATATGCAAATTTCGGTATTTGTATAAACGCTTACATAGTATACATATTGGATCCCCATATGAAAAATTACTATGCAACGCTTGAAAAATCCAAGGCCCCAATATAAGTCAGCTCAAGTGTTGGAGTTTTGCAGAATAAGAAGAGTTTCTAGAATATCAGCTTGGATTGACTAGTTGTCGGTCTGGGAAATTATTTAGAATTAACAATTTGCCATACTTGATTGGGTGCAAATTGCATATTGATAAAACAAAAAAACATCTCGCACCTTTTATCTTTTGTCTCAATTCTTTTTTCTCTTTCTCAGCTTTCTCATATTTTTTTTTCATCTGTTGAGATTCTTGTGACTGTTGACGCATCATCATCACTAATTGTAGTCTGCTTCTTTCAGATTCTTGCTTTTCTTTCTCTGCTTCATCTTTCTGTCGTTTCAGTTCTTCCACTGTCTGAGGTTGCTTGAAGCCTAATAAATACATAAGCAATACAATTAAGTGAATGGGTATAATAGGACATATTGGAATTCTGAAATTACAACACAGAGCCAAAAAAGCATTTTTATCTCAATCAGTTTTGTAATTCCAAAGTTAAAAAGGTTTTACATGACAGGTACAAATATCTTGAATCGTTATCAAGTTAAAACACAACCCCAGCATGCCCTTCAAAAACCCATCAACGATACTAGTATAAGGATAAGCTATGGACCATTGTATGAAAATTCAATTTATAATTCAATCAGTTCCTACCTCTGAAAATTCAAATGGATAACTAAGACCTTATAATGAAAAATTTCTTTTTTCTATTTATTATAGCACTATTCGATACAGCAAATACAGATGACTTACATAGGTTAGGAAATGGGCAAGCCAGTTCCCCACCAAAGTATTTATGCTGTTGGATTTGATCCAAAGTAGGTCGCTCTTTCGGAACTCGACGAAGCATCCAGCCGACTAAATCCCTTATCTCACTTCCAAGTTTGCTCAAGTCACAACCTTGATTTTGCATTATAAGGTAACTCCATCCAACAGGGTTATCACCAAATGGGTGACTCCCATCAGTCTCAATGAAATGTATCACAAGGGCCAGTGAGAATACGTCGGCTTGTTTGGATATGACATTGGCATTGTATGTCTCTGGGGCTCTCCATCCATCTGTACCAATGCCCAAAGCGCTGGCTTTGGTGACAGAATGACCAGGTTTCATTTCTTTGCTTAAACCAAAATCTATCACTTTTAATTGCATTCCATCATCTGATACCAAGATATTATCAGGTTTCAAATCACGATGTATTACATTATTGCTATGGATGTGGGCAATGCCATTTACAAGTTGTTGGATGAGTATCTGCTTGATTCTTTTGGTTCGTTTTGAACCTTTTATGAAGTTAGTCAAATTGTCGGGGCCACATAGTTCCATGGCAATGAAAATATGCTTGACTGGGCCAAGGTGATAAATGCCAGAATCTATAATGTTAGCAATGTTCTGGTGATGGCTGATTTTGACCAGAATTCTTGCTTCCCTCTCATTATCCTCGCTGTACTTCAAGGATTTCACGGCAATATCACATTGACCGGACTTTCCATAAATCTTCACACCCTTATAAACATTTCCAAGCTTGGAAATGGACTCGTAATGAAGCATGTAGAGTGAATCAGTCAAACGAATTGAACCTGGAATATAAAATACTTCTCGAGACATTGCACCATACCCAATAGCATGGTAATTACATTTCTTTCAACGATTCAAGCAATTTAAATAACTAAGTTTTCGGTTCAAATCCCATGTTCACCACCTGGACAAGAAAGTAATAACTAGAGCAGGCAATGGAGAACATGTAAGATACCAGTCCTTCCAAAGCAGTAGCTCTTTCACATCAGTGGCTACTTATACAAGGCTTTGTTCAGAGTGTGAACATCTCATAAAAAATCATGACTTCATTATACAATAGGTCTGCAAATATATATATAAATGCTCATTCAAAAATTATTCATACAATAGCAATCAATGTTCAATTTCACACTTGCCACAGCCCACAGTCTTAGTCTTTTATTAAATATTATGTATCATCATTTTATATTAAATTTCTCACAGCAACTAACTTAATTGCTTAAAGTTCCGTGACAATCAGTACATTCTTGCATGTTGCACCACATAGTATTCTTACCACATAAACAATTGTTTGTACGAAAATACTAAACCTGTGTTTAGGTGGAGCATTGTGAAAATGCCTCAAAAATAAATGTAGCTATCGACTTGTATCATTAGGCTGGGCATTGCCCCGAAAATAAATCTTCCAGGAGATTTGAAATATTATCTTGTAATAGAGTATAAACCTGGGATTGGGTTGTTTCCTTTTGAACTTGTAGAAGGAGTATCTTCCTCAGATGAGGAATCATCAGGTCTTTTCTTTTTATCGCCCTTTTGGACTGAGATGTCAGAACTTTTAGAAAAGTAGAAGTCTGTTTTTATTTTATCCCCTGCAAATTAAAAAGAAAAATACAATAAGACATGAATCTCCCAGCAGCTGAGCAGAGAAGGACATTTAAGATATATAAAATGATAATTTACTGACCTTGGTTTTGATTAAAAACCACGGTGTTAGCTATCACAGCTCCATGTTTTCGGGATTTTTCCATCAGATAATCAAGACCTCGAGCAAGATTTTGGTCTAAAGCTCGACTTGTGCCAGGTAAACTTAGTGCTTGAGAAGCATTTTGAGATGTTGTGGGATCTTCTCTATCATGAGAAGTTGAAGGTTGGTCTGGTGATTCTGGATCAGAGTCATCTAATTCAATTATATTCGGCAATCTATCCATTTTATTCAGAATTCTTCTTGTTCTAAAATTGACTTAGAATGAACTAAGAACAACAGCTAAAAAAAATAATATTATCGATTCCGTATATTTGGTAAATCAGTCTGTGACTTGAATCAGTCTGTTTTCCCAAAAATAAGATGGTGTCCCATTTCAATTTTCTTTCGAAAAATAACACTAGGGCTTTTCGGGGGATGTTTATTCATCAAAAACAAAATTAGAAAGTACAGAATTAGGAGATTTTTGGGGTTAACACAGTAGTATACAGTACTGGTAGCGGTACCGGTAACAACTTCTGACAATTTAATCCGTTAGGATAGGATCAAGTCAAATAGGATTAGGTTTCATATTTATCCCGGGGAGAGGGAAGCCAATAAAATAGCTGAAAGGATAGGATGGGATTTACATATTTATCCCGGGGAGAGGAGAAATATTACGACGAATCTCGACCTCTCGTCCGATTACCACTTAAAGTCGGATATGGGATTAGTTATCCAGTTATTGATTTCAGATGCAAGTGGTTACCGCCATATTTTAACCAAATTTCCTGAGTAGGCTACTGCAACCAGGATTTACAATTATAAATAATAACAAAACGATCCATGTGTGTTATCACGTGTCCGATAATAAACACATGTAATTACAATGCCTCCAACTTATATATTGCTCACAGGCTTAAGTACGGTACGGTACTGTAATAATCTAACTAAGACGAAAAGTCAGAACCGAAAGCAGCCATAACGATCGACTTATCCTATCCAGATCCGATGCTGGTGGTGTTGCCGAGAGTCTTAAAAATCACAAAACCCCGGTATTATTACGTAATAGTCACCCTAAAAAATTGGTTCGTTGGTATGCGAAGCTCAACATCGATTCAGACTTCAAGTCGCGTTTTGCGAGGAAAGAATTATTCGTGAATATTGTGGTATGCGCTTGACGTTGAAAATATGCTGAACAAAGTGACGATGCCGGATTAATTGGCAATTGACTACTTCGACGTACTTTAATTTTGACGTAGAAGTACACAGAACGTCGGGAGCGACTGAAGGCACACGGTGAAACGGGTCAGTGTACTATATAAAAACATATTCCTATCATATTTTCGTAATCTATCGGCGTGAAGTTGCATGCCGACCGACAGTTACCGTACTTGAACCACCCTGAAAATTTGAGAAGCTTTGCAAATATTTCACTCATATATAACTGAAGGCATTCGAACCTGCGAACTCAATCCAGGCATCCGGAGAAGAGGAAATACTATAAGATAATACATAAGGTCCGCAATCAGACATTTGGATTCAGAGTTTTCGTTGGAGTCGGAATTATAAAAGATGCCATGTCTACAACTTTTTTGACCAGCGGTCACATTAAACGTATTTCGGTGGCGAGGAATCATTACGCTGCGAAACCGCTCATAGCAATTGGAGGTGCCATGGCGAGCGTACTCCTAACGCTTAGCTTACACACTGTGCCATACCTCCGAGCCGAATAAACTACGTTGGCGGGTTACCGGAACGCCCAGATGGTCCGTTGTCAAAAGTGTTGATTTTTACATGTTCACCAAGCAGTCATGTTCAATTGTCGTATACCAAAATGCAAATGTTATTTTTAGAAAGTTCAAGGTTTGTTTCACTAGTATAGGCACCAAATGATATTATCGATATAAGATAGTGATGGAATATGTTACATCAACGGCTCCATGTTGGAAGTATTCGAGTTGGCGATGACGAACAAGAAACAGTTCTAATAATAGTATACTGATGATTTTCAATCTTTTTTCGAATCGCGGAACACTCTTTAGATCATAAATTTTTCGCGGAACACCAGACGAAAATTTCCGATTTTGTGGAAACTATCAAAAAACCAATGTTCTCGATCAGTTTCAGCATAGGAATAAAATCACAACAAGACCAATGGCTTATGATTCGCGTTGTATGAAGACGTAACAAATTAAAATTGATGATTACAGAGAACAAAAGTACGCTGAAATAACAATTGGAAATATTGTTCGTAGCCGTTCATAGCACAAGTGGGATAGTTTGACTGCGGGATTCAGGGAAGGCAAACACGTAGTTCTTCTTCAACGATTGTCGGTTTCCTTTCAGTATGATATAACTCGCGGTATGCATTATGGATAACGCTGATAAATTGTCTTTATGATGTCATTAAACTTAAAATGAGATTCTGGTAATTCAGAAGTCGCCTTGATGATGACCGTTATTGTTTCCCCAGCATCGTTAAAATTGATATTTAGGCGGTCGCTCTGACTTATTGACTCGGTTTATGTGCTATTTATCAGTTTTATTAGTGTTTCTGATATTTAGACGTAAATAAAATGACTCTTTTACGCCTGAAAATTTCTCCTTGCACTTCAACCATTGACTACCTTTTGTGCTCCTTTTATGAGTATTCTACGAGCTCGCATTCGCAAACTGTGTTAAAATTAATATTTTGTTCTCAAAAAACTGAGCAGCTGCCAATAAAATACTGAACCTAGTCCAGTAATATATCCAAGCAGTTTCGTAATCGTTTTTTTGCTTCGATACTCCGATTAAACCAAGGTTTCTGCACGTGACCCAGCTTTAAGCAATTTTATTTTATATGTCACTTCAACATATTGAAATTTCAGACGTATCCGTGCATTTCGTTTAAACACATTTACAGGAGAATGAAAATCAACCTATATTTTCGTATCTTAGTTCGGCCCTCTTGAGGTTGCTTCAAGCTTTAACTTTAAAATAAATTCCAATTGTATTCAAATAAATGAATCCAGTTGAGAGAGTATCAGCTGTGATGATGGGTTCACTGGGCCTTGAAACTACAAAGCTTGATATAAAACCAGTGATAGAACGATTGTCATGGGATTTAATTAAGGTGGACAGGTCAACCTTGTGGGTGTTTCATGGAGATATTAACGGCAATATGGCAATGATTAGTTAAAATTTTGGTGATAATCATTAACAATATATTAAAAAAATTAAATATGAGCATGTGAATATTATTAAACAATGATGGAGATATATGGTTAAATACAAGCCTTTACCCACCACCACATTGGGGGTGGATATTGGGTGGATTGAAAGCATGAACTGTGGCTCCAGTTTCTTTCCATACTGAGTTGTTAGGAGAGAAAAGTCAACAATATATATATTAAATCATCCAACATCGAAGAGACAACTGAAGTCAAATAATTTATTATGGGTAAGTATGATGATACACAACACGCATTGAAGTTTTTCATTAAACTAAAGTGAGCTTCCACTAAATCACAAGTATTTTTCTGAATCATGAAATTTGACTTCAAAATCTACGATTATCAGTCAAACAAGATATTATGAATATTCTAGTTTTTAAATTCTGTTCCAAGCTTTTTTATTTTGAATAAATTTCATTAAAGCAGCTACGATTTTTCAAAAACATAATTATACTCATCATGGCTTTGAAAAAATTCAAATGCTTTCACATGAATATGCGACGAATTTTAAATTTATCTTTTATATACTTTCGAAAACAAGGTACAAATTACATGCATTTAAAGGTAACTCAATTGCATACTAGAAATTAACAGGCTTCAAGCTTGGGAATTACTACAAGAATAATTATAACCTTGAGGTGCATTTGGCAAAAAATTTCGTATTTGAATTATGTAATTCATAACAATTAAATATGGAGAATTAATTGAGGAAATATATAAAAATTATTAGTTGTTGCTAACAGATGTCAATATGAAATTAATATTATACAATTAATTATCTTCACATATCACAAAAATGCATTTACACCGATGCAGACAAAATATTTTAAATGGAAACAGGCCATATATGAAATGCTAGTGCAGAGATGCAAAAATAAAATCTGCTCCAACTTGAATTTTGTACATCTCAACAGCTGAAATTAATAAATAAAATTCTCGCTAGTATTACAGCTGATAATGATGACGATTTTCTTTTACAAATAAAAACAACTAAAACAAAATAAAACCACTAAACTAAAATACACGCCATGCATGGCAAATTAGGGACAATTCCTGGTAGATAGGAATAACTAATTACTAAAAAATAGGTAAAATACTGGTCAAAAGGGTAAATTATACATCAAATTGTTTGCATAAGTAGTTAGTATTATGAATAAACAATAGCCTTATAGTATTATTAAATTGCATAAGAATTAGCAAAATATGAATTACTATGAAAACAAAAACATGAAATGAAAATAAACATATAGGAAATTAACATTATAATCTTGTAACATTGAAAAATACTAATGTTTAGAATTACTCAATCTACTACAGATAGACAGAGTTGATAAATCAACCAATGTCGCATAACAGATTTATCCATGTATTATGTACAAGTGACTCGTAACATTAACATTCAAATGATTGAAATAAATACGATAATAAGTAATTGTAAAAGGGGATTTGTCTAAAAAAATTGCATATCTGAATTATTTAATTGACAACAATGAAATACGAGATCTAAATTTAAATATTTATTTTTTGCCAGCAGAAGTAAATATGAAAGTGATATCAAAATATAGCAAGAAATATAAAATCAATGTAAATTGCTGAACCATGATTAAATTTTAAAATGATAAGTGATTGGAATAGCGATTATGGATCTCCCTTTAGGCAAAATAAAGTCACATATAGTCACTCTCCAATCATGGCTAATGAAGTCGAATTTGCAAAGAAAAAATATTGAATAAATATATTGAAAAATAATCCGTGGACAATTTGAATTGCGTATTTTATAAATCAAAATTATACAGGGACCGCTCAAATATAGTTAGAGCATATAGTTTACAAAAAAGCATTGGACAAAATTAATGGAGGCTATTATGGTGGGATTATCTGGTTGGTTACAGCTCCCCCTGCCAAGCAAATTCATGATGATACATCTGAATATAGATCTGATTTTGGTAACCGGGCTGATAGCGGAGTGCTCAACTAGCCTTCTCGCCAGGATAAATACAAAACTTATATATCGCAATTATCACTGGCCCACATTTCTGTGACATCACAATGATAGAAAGAGTATGTAAAGAATCAGCGTCTCCAGCACTGATTACAAAGCAGCAAAAGGCGACAAATGTGTATTTGCAAATTTGAGCACTCAATTCTTGTATTATCTCAAGCTATAAACCACATAATAGATTTCTTTAGCGGACCCTCCAAAGTGTTTCATGGACCTAAAAGGTCAGCGAACTCCAGTTTGGGAATCACTGAGTTAGTTAAAGTAAAACTTGTGAGAGTTATTCAAAAACTTGACTCAAAGCATCATTTTTTTCAATGAATATAAAAATGCTCTTTTACTTTTGCAAAGTCTTGAAACTTCATTATCCAGAATGATAACGTAATTGAGATGGAACTGAATAACAGTGGTAGAATAAAATATATAAAAACGGGTCAAATATGGGAACAAAGTATATTTTGACTCCCAAATCAGCATAACAACAATACCTGAGTCAGGAAGTCAATCTACAAATAGGTAAATATAAGCAAAAGCATGAGTTTAATCAATTTAGCGAAATTATTGTGAATAATTTCAAAATATACAAGGCACGTGTTTCCTTCCCACAAACGAAAGAATAAAAAATGAAAACACAAATGAGCACATGTTTGCTCACCTATAAAAAATGAATACTAAGGGCGTGATAAAAACATTTATTCTCTCTTGCGGATTTGTAAACTCTGACCTGACCGCATCTTCTCATCCTTACTCAAAGGCTTAACAACATAACAGAATCCTACTATAAGAGAAAATACTGAAAAAAGCAGCTGAAACTTAAGCAATCAGGATGAATTGGCCAGAAGTGGGAGGATGAACTGATTCAAAAGTTAGTTCATACAGTATATGAAATACAAGAAAATATATACAAATATGCTTCACAATCATGTAGTTGATTAATAATAAAAGGATAAAACAGATCAAAATCGATGGAAAATTGAGAAAAAAAAATTGTTGGTTTTGAAAATTCTGACCAATTAGCGTAATAGAAAAATATTGACAAATACAATTCTTGATCATTCTCAAATGAACAGAATAAAGTTTGATTTAAATACGCAAGGACGAGTCTGACTGATATTGCAGTTCATTGAACTTTATAATATTTTGTAAGTGGCCTAATAAAATGCTTGATATTGACAATATAAAATCAATGAAGGGATTCTAATATTAAAGTATCCACGTAGTGTTCAAAGTCTATTGTTGATTATGTACTGTAAGTATTTGATTCCGCAGACTAATTCCTACACAAGTTTTACAAGATAGCTACAGGTATTGATAATAAATGAAGCACAACCGGTGTTAGCAAAACGATGTAATTTGCCGACGTTTCCTTTTAGATTAGAGTTGACCACATGATAATTTTTTTCATATTTTTCTTTTTCTTGCTCTATATATATCCACTTGTGTCCTTTCCATATCATGCCCTGATGAAGTTTTTTCTGTATAGAAATTCGAAACGTCGGCAAATTACATCGTTTTGCTAACACCGGTTGTGCTTCATTTAATATCAACATGAGTTTACCTGGTGGCAATCATGCACTATATAGCTACAGGTAGTTACGGTAGGTTTAGATGGATTTTCCACCCCGTTCAGGCGATTTAGGGTCTGTTCCGGTAATGACAGGAACTTATTTTTTACCATTGTACCCTTAACGTTTGCTGTTTTATTTTGAAAATTCCCTTGAGATATATAAAATGTCCTTTAAAGATATCTGAGTCATTCTGACTGATATTGCATTCACCGAACTTTATAATATTTATAAGTGGCTTGATGAAATGCTTGATAATGACACTACGAAATCAATGGATGAGTTTTAATATAGTATTTTCCAGGTTAGTGTTGAACGTCCATTGTTGATCATCTATTGTTATTATTCAATTCCTGCTGCCTTTAATTTCGCCTCCAATGCTTTACGAAGCTTTGTGGTATGGCCTTGATCAGGATATCCATTGCTGAAATAGATTAGATTGCATGAGAGATAATGGTAGTTGCATATGAGTCTGATTTCAATTAACTGTAAAAAATAAGATGTTCGATAAAAGAACACTGAAAGTCATAAATATTTGACTCCTTAGTACTTAGAAACGCTTAACTTAGCGATGCCTGTGTGAGTGAGATTTGAATGTAAGATTTAGATGTGTAAAAATAATGTCAACTTTACTCGTAGGTAGAGATGAATGCCCAAATATTCAAATTTTTCAGAATTTTCAATTGCACTGATAACGTACTGAAATACGAAACACTGATATCAAAATCACTAACTAAAGCCCAACACCCCTTCCAGTGTGCAAAGGAAGATTTCGCCAAACAATGATAATTCTGGAGTTTCAAAACCCAGTGAAGTCTGATTGGACAGAGCACTGATCGATGCGAAAGTGTAAAACCACCAAATAGAAAATAAATTGATTTAAGGGCAATGGCCTAGTGCAGCGGTTCCCAAAGGTTGTCAGGTGTGCCGCGAAAATTATTAGAATAACTAATATAAAATATGATTTGATAATTTACAATTCACATATTGTCCTCATTATAAAAGTTTTATTGTTTCCTATTTAAATGCTGTGTATATGAATCAATAAATTCCATTTAGCTTGCTATGTCGTTATGTAACAATAGATATAAACACCACTGCAATTTCGTGAGATGCAATTTATTTATCTGCTGAACTGAGTTAAGCGAACATGCAGAGATGAAGAAGAAAAGCTGGCCTTTTGCCTCCATTCCTTAAGCCTACGAGTTTACTAGCGTTAGAGGACATAAAGTACACCCTAACGATCACGATATTTACCATACTGTTCCGTGCAAGAGCGTCGCGAGCATTTTCCCTTGATAATTTGGCGCCACACGAACAAAAGGTTTGGGAACCGCTGGCCTAGTGGTTAGAGTGTTAGACTTAACTTGGCTGGCATCGCAATTCGCACATATCAAGTTCAAATCCCATAACCACCAAACCCAAGGTGTAAAAAATGAGTAGGCAATGCTGAACCGAAAAGATACTATTTCTTCCATATAATAGTAGCCCTTTACATATTGCTAGATATCAGTGGAAGTTTGAACAGGGCCTTGTTTACAGAAAAATGTATGAATAAGCGTCGTATATATGAAAACTCAAAGATCTCGTTTATAATAGAATTTTAAGAATAAGCAGTGTAAGTGTAACTATAATTTATATGTTGGATGCCCAATTGACAACAGAGAAGCAGAAAATTTAGTCGTTACTGGAATACGGATCAAATAGTTACAAAATTGGGCAACCATAATTCCAATAACAGATGTGACAACAGAGAAACCTAGTAAACAACAGCTGGTCGTTGAACCTGGTTACAGTCATGTTGGAGAGAATTTAGGCCTGAATACCATAATGGTTGATTCTGATTGTCACTAAGAAATAACCCTCAGTCACATACACCCTAACATTTTGCAACAGCATGACAAATCATGGTCAATATTTATCAGGAATAGAAAGAACGCTTCTTGGCCATCCTTCGCCCATCAACTGAAATTTGATAGATGCTGTGGTTGCTTATATATAGCCATATTCAGAGTGAAAGGTGTATAAAATTGTGTATAAACAAAACCAAACGTTGCTTGAAATCAAGAGAGGAAAGTTGAGAACGTTGTACTTGATTTTACCTCAGACAAGATATCTGTGGTTGAGTGGTTACAATACAAATGTCACAAGTTGGATGGATGGTTATGGGATCAAAACTGCAACCCAAAGATGCCTTTATTTGATTTATAAATAAGAGTTTGAAAACCAGTTATTTTGACAAAAAACATGACTTTTTATGTGCAAGTTCATTTTTCTAACTTTGCATGGAAGGTCAGTTTGGAAAATAAATATTGATTTGGTTTATTTTAAGGTACTCCCGTAGTATGTGAACCAAGATGGCGGACATCGGAACACAGTATGTGTATCAGGTTTGGGTTGAGCCATAATTTCAGGTACAAATACTACAGGAGTCACTTGGCTGGTCCCCAAACTTGTAATCGAACTAAAACAAGGAAAATTGGAATAAAATTATAGCCTAACCCTAACCTGGTACACATACTATGTTCAGGTGTGCGCCATCTTGTTGCACATTCTACGGAGCAGCGCCAATTTTAATTTTTGCAATTCACATTTTAAATCTCAAATTTTGTTGGAACTAAATTTTTAATACATCTGTACTTGATATAACTTAGTTGGGGCCCCAGTCAATCCTTATAACAATTGTGCATATTTTAGAATATTTGATCAGAAAACTTACTTTCCTGGACCTCCACGTTTGTTAGTCTTATGAGGAAATTCATTATTCCATATTATCTCTCCTCTGTCGCTCCTGATTATCTGAATCTTGAAGAGCAATCCTGCATTGAATGCTTTCCGGAGCAAGTTCTTAAGGTGGGGGTTAGCAGGCAAATATTCAGTGAATTCCTTTGCCTCATATGAAACACCCTGCAAAAATAAACATAATAAATTATTCAACTTCTATCTCTGATAATTTATTAAAACTGATATAAACACAGGTGCTCTATAAGTATGCGCACCAAGATGTCGCACAACCTGAATCCTAACCGATACACACATACTATGTTCAGGTTGTGCGCCATCTTGGTGCACATATTCCTGAAGGTCCAAAAGCTTTAAACTAAAATTTCTGCCACTCAGAATCGATTCCTCAGAAGCAGACAGTTGCAAAAGCATTTTTTAGGTGATTTTAGTTGGGATGTTTTCAAATACTCGCTCTGAACAAGACACAAAACAAGCAGGCACTGATTTGTAAATACATTAATTGAACGATTGGAATCTTTCTCACTAAACATTGACTATCAAAACATTTGATTTCTAGGTCAGGAGGAGGGCACACATTTGAACCAAAGATGTTTTACATGTGCAAACAAGTAAAATATCCTCAGGAAACACATAATCAGTGGCACCTTGTTCAGAGTTGCCTTCAATAACTTTTATTAAAAAAAAGTTTTAATTTTTTAGAAAAGAAATCAAACATAATATATCTATGATTGGGAGCAGAGTTAGAATATGATGACACTAACATATTACTGATACACAAAAAATCCACTGATATGTAAGAGGTTATTTATGAAAAAACCAAAGGACCAACATTTTTTTCAGGTAGAGCATTGCTTGCAAATTTATATACATCGTTGGTGAGATCGTAACTTTGGGATTTGAAGATTAATGTGAAGAGAAGTAGCCAAACTATGTTGGCATCACAGGGTAAAAATCCTGGATTCAAGCACATTACTCAGTGTATAATGAAATAGATAGGAGTGTATGATAAATTAGGTTGGCAATGCAACCAGAAAGATTTCAGTACTACAATAAATAGTAGTGCCTTGCGTATCAGTGGCTGCTCATACATAGCCTTGTTTGGAACAAAAGACATGACAAACGTTTCATAGAAAAAATTCATATGGTAAGTTTGTCATTTTAGGCGTTTGGAATCTTACAGTCAGACAAAACTATCAGACTTAAGATATATTATAATGATTATTGCCAAAATGAAATACCTAATTTACTATTTCAGATAAATTCTTAAAAATATTTTTTTCCAATAGGGGGGCCATGTCCAACAAGAGTCTGTGAAAATCCTTGCACAATTACATATGTGGAAATTTAATTCAGTAATGCAGAATAACTGATATAAACACAGCTTGGATTGATTTTTGCAATTTGCAATGTCAGATTTTAATGAAAGTCATACGATTTTCTTCAATAATCAAATGCTTTAAAAGACAAATTTTGAAATGAAAACCTCAAATCAAATATTTGCTCTATAAACAATTGTGAATATATTCATTTATTTTGGACATCAGCACTGGTAGAGGTAAATTCTGCAAGGGGCCATTAAACAAGCATAAAAAACTGCTTTCTGGAATATCGGAAAAAATTTCTAGAACATCTAAGCACTAAGGTGTTGTGATGGCCGTGTTGGTATAGCATTTGGAGCTATGTTGGATCATAATTTGAAGGTCTTAAGTTCCATGCCCACTGCCTTATCCAGGATGTAATAACTTGAGTAGGCAATTCCGAAACGGAAAAATTACATTTCATCCAAATATAAAAGCTTAAAGTGAACAATATAATAACAAAGGTGTAATTAAAATCCAATTGCTATTTGGGAGCAGAAAAATTGTATTTGGAAGATTTAATGTTAAAACATAGAATCGATGTAAAATAATACAAACTACAGAATCTTGGTTTCAGTTAGGGATGGGCAATATAGAATACCGAATCCGGAGGATTCGAATCCCAAAGTATTCGAATCCGACGGGATTCGATAACAGGATTCGGTTTCCGCCTCTCCGGCGCCAGACGTCAATTTTTGTATTTCGGGTTCTAAATCATCAAGACGAGCGTTTTTTCTCGATTGGAAATCTCGCGAGCGTTTTTTCTCGTGTTGAAATCTCTCTCGTTTAATATAACTTGCGTCTGCTCGTAAAATCGATAAACATCAAACACTGTTTATCTCAATCGGCATATTCGGGACAAGAAGTCGGCGAAGTACATCTCACGGCGAAGACTCGTTATTGCACCATTTTTGCGTTTTACTGATTTGCTAATAGCTAACGTGTAATATTAATAATTATTTCTGCTGACTTACTAGCAATATTCCGGTAAGATGATTGCAACAATCTTTAATTGTTTACAGACGTGCCTTGCTTCATTTTACATTAAATGATATCTCGCGACCTGCGAGTTTTCCCAAGAAATGATGCATGTAAACCAAAAGCCAGGCGTTAAATGTTATAACATTGCTTGCGAATAATTTAGATCAAATATTATTTACGAATAGTTTATTACACCATTTTCCGAAATACAAAAGTTATATCGCAATACGCGAAAACCTGTCACATTTAAATTTCACTCTCAAAACATTACATTTTTTCGGTCCGTTTCTATCGTTCAAGATAGACGCACGTTTGTTCGAGTGTCTGTAGTATTTTCGTCGCTAATAAATTTTAAAAAAAGTTGCCGCATCTGGCGAAGATAGTGACGTATTGAGTTTAATCAGGGCCAACTCTGTGTAGATAATGATATGTAACGATAATCATAGAAAATTAATTCGTCTTTAGATGTTATTACCTAATAACTAAGTACTAAATAACTAAGTACACTATTTTCCGAAATACAAAGTTATATCGTAATACACGAAAATCTGTCACATTTGAATTTCACTCTCAAAAGATTACATATTTTCCGTCCGTTCCTACCGTTCAAGATAGACGCACGTTTGATCGAGTGTCTGTAGTATTTCAGTCACCGGTAAACTTAAAGAAAAGTTGCCGCATCTGGCGAAGATAGTGACGTATTGAGTTTAAATAGGGCCAAGTCTGGGTAGATGATGCTATGTAATGATAATCATAGAAAAGGAATTAGTCTTTAGATGTTATTATCTAACAACTAACTAGGAAATTGCGTTTACGGGAACTTGGTTTTACGAGTCTTGCTCGCACGAAATAAAAAGTTGATTTTAATTGATAGTGGTTAAATTTAATATTTTACAACGGCCGCAAAGTTTGCAGTGGCCACACGCTGGTCCTACATCTAATTATTCTCAGCGGATATGTTTTAGTACACTCGGCAGACTAACATTGAAAACGATTTGACGCCGTTTCATATCTATTTTTGTATTTAACCGCTTACTATTAAAGTGTGTAAAGCGTGTCTTAATTTAGCATTTCAGTATTTAGGGATTATTGGAACAATTGAAGGCAAAAAATATTGTAATATTCCTAAATTTTATTGTCCTGGGAAATGCCTGTTTAGTATCAAATGAAATCCAATGTTTAGGACATTTCCAAATAAATAATACATTTATAGTAATACATTTACAATTTTTTAACATCTAAATCCAGCATTGTGGAAATGCCCCCTATTTGAATAAGTATGAAAATAGAATAGGATTCGGTATTCTGGATTCGATTTAACTATTCTAGAATATTCTAGAATAGTAAATTATTCTACATTGCCCATCCCTAGTTTCAGTAAATACATAATTTAATATTCAACCAACTGAATTCATTACATGACTCACATTCAGACTTCCAGCAGGGAAAGAGTAGGTGATGACAAGAGTGCCCCGCCATCTACATCCTGGCAGTGATTCAGGCCACTCTTCCACTGACATTTCTCCACCAGGTGGTTGTTGATTGATGATTCTTAGACCAGATGAAGTAGCTTGACTTGAAGACTGAGATTCTGTAAATTGAAAAATTATTTTAGTGAAAAGGATTAGGCAGATTTCAAGTTATACATATTGCGATATTACATAATACATTAACGAACAACTTTTTTGTAATGTTTAAATCCACGAAATCCCTAAGCCCCCATGCCCAATACTGATCCCAAGTTGGATATTATATTTTTACTAATGCTTTTGGATTTGAGCAGTATTGACTTTTTTTATACGACACTTAAATACACCTTCGCTCTTACCTCTATTATAGACACTCCCTGGGCAAGCCGGGAGTCGAGTGAAAATTCAGTAAATAAATCTGCTCGATGGTCTTGAACCAAGTTTAAACCACGCACCAAAAAGTGGGAGCTGGTGAGGTGTCGGGTGTGGGACTTTTTTTCAACCTCGTTACTTTTAAATCATTAATACTGGAAACTCGAGCTGAGTGGAAGTCACCCATTTTCCTAATCATGGTAAATATTGAACCAGTATTCATGTTTTCCATGTAATATCACAAAGTTCAGAATTATGAAACAATAAGCCAGATATAAACAATCAATAGTGATTTAATGCTCAGTGCTCACTTTAGTTATCTACGTCAGGGTTTCCCAAACGTTTGAGCTCGCGGCCCCTATGTAATATATAAAATTTTCCACGACCCTTGCCCCACGCTAATAATGATAAACAGTTCGAAATATGCATTTTTTATTGACACAACTAATTCTCAACTTTTAGTAGGCCTACTCAATAACAAAAACAAGCAAATATTTACTCAGATTAATGTTACTCAATTAATTATTCAGTGTAATGGGTGCGAATGCTTTTGCTACATAGCAAGTCCAGTCTTGGCTCAATGTTTGTTTATGTAGACCTAAATGATGAATTACGATGTCTGGCCACCGACGGCATGGTCCTTATCCGGAATTGTTACGTACTCTTATTGAACAAATTTAGCATAAAGCGGCAGTTTGTGCGACGCCAAATTATCAGGGAAAAAAACTCACGCCGCACCTACACGAAAAATATGCTGCCTCAAGATAAAACACAATTTTGTCATCGTTAATGTGTACTTTATGCCTTTTGAGGTTTATTAACATGTAGGCCTAATGAATAAAGACAAAAGTTAACTTTTATTTCTTACCCCTGCCTAGTTTTTTTTAATGCTAAAAAATCACGCACGTTCGATAATCTCGGTTCAGCAAATGAATAAACTGCAGCCTACGAAATTGCAGCATGTGGGGTTTATCTCTAATGTTACGTAACAATAGACCCTACGAAACAGAAGTAAACAACATAGAATGGTAAAGTGAATTTGATTCATATACACATCATTTACAATATTGAGAAACAATAACACATTTAGAATAAATGAAATATGTGAAATATTCAATCATATATTAGTTAATATTTGACACAAATATCCTAATTTTCGAAGCGCACTTAGCAAATCGATCCTACGATCAGAATATTCATTGTTATGCAAACTCGATGATTGAGCCGTGTTTCCCCGAAAATAAGAACAAGCCCTAATTTTAAAAATGACTTAGAAAATAGACTTAGTCTATAGCGCAATTTTTTTTGACTTAGTCCCGTGGTGCTCAAAGTGCATCGATTCAATTTTGTCAGGGCGTCGCAAAATTTTGTGATTCGTGCGTGAACCTTTCAACCATCCCATATCTCTATTTTTACTAAAACACCAATACTGCGAGAAATTATTTTGGTTTGTGATTTTGTACCAGTGTAGCCGCTTTGTTACCAGATCTACAATGCAAATTGTTTTATCCGGCGATTGAACCTTAATTATGTGTTTGTCAAGTATGGTATTGATTGACAGGCAGAGTCTTGATCGAGTAATTATTAACTTTTAGGTTTTGATCCGTTGCGAAAGCACTTTGTTAGTTCGCGCACATGTCTAAAATCTACAAGTAGGCTACGTGTTTTGTCCACACCGCCTTTTTTTCACAATCACCAATACTTACGTAAGGGCGAACGTCTGAGTTTGGTTTTATATTGCTGGGAGACATATGCTTTCATATCGGCGACATATGTTAAAGACGACTATCAAGGCTTGAATTCTAGTTTTTATTCTGATTTTTATCTTTTGCGCCGGCTCTGATCTTTCTTGTCATCTTTTGCAAATTAATAACTGTCCCAATTTTAAGTAAACAATGTTATTATTTCTGACACCGGAATGCGGGTATTTATGAAGACGAGGGTTGACCTTCTTATGATTTTACTATTTTATTGTGCCTGTTTATTTTCGTATTAAATAATAAATAAAAACCCTGCAAAGTCTTTGCGTGAATCCTGAATGTTATTTTGAATTCAAATGATGATTTAATAACTCAATGGCAATAATGGCAATTCTACTGATCAAATAATGATTCCTTGGAAAAATTTCGCACAATAATTTGTTACCTTGTTTGACATTTAAATTTTACGAAACGGCATTGGTGCGCTTTATGCAAAACTGAGAATTAAAACAATACCCAAATACGACTCCTCAAGTTTGTCGTTTCTGTTTCTCAGCAAGAGCCGTGAGGTAATTTTCGCCAAATTCAAGGGATCGGTTTAGTGACGCGCAAGTTATGTGTCCAAGCAAATCAGCCTAGGTAGTAGGTACTCGATATATGAGTAGTGAAATGGCGTTCTAATACGCAAGAGAATGACACCGAATGGTTATTGTTATGTAGCGATACACAGCGCGGTGTTTTTTGCTAGCGATCCAAGTTCGCACCCCCAAAATTATGGAAAGTGTCCACCCCTGGATCAGAAAGATTGTTATACCGTGGTTTTCATACGATTCCATGTGTTATCAAATCTTCTGAGGTTTTCCCGTTTTCCGGCGCATTGCCGGACACAATCATATATTTTTTGAACGAATGAATGTTCACCGTCAACGTCTACTTACAGTCGATATACAGGTACAGGTACGTTTCCAGTTGTGGGGTCGCAAGTATCTGTAGGCTTTGATTTTATGAAAATTGGGGTCGCGAAAATAAAAGTTTGGAAACCACTGATCTACGTTATGAAACACAAATGCAAGAGATTGTACCTGATGTGTCACTTCTGTATCCACCCACTGCTCCCATCTGTGGTTCTTGGACATTCCTAGACTTGTGGCTACTTGATGCAGTATTGCCAAAGAAAGTTTCTGTATTTTCATCTCTAGTACTTGTAGCTCCAACTGTTAATTGCTGGGCTTGGTACGTTTCTGTTTCGACTCTAGTTTTTGAAGGTGCTGCTTGCTGAGGGGAAAGATCCATTGAAGACGACTTCTTCCTTGCTCGAGAAAATAATTCATCCATAAGAATATCGTAACATTTACGAGAATCTCTGACCAAAGTCTCAGAGCGGATCGTTTGTTCCAAGAATTGAAGAGGAAATTTTTGAAGATCAAGGAGGCCGAACAAATCTTGAAAATTTTTTTTCCTCTTTTGAATATCGTGCTTTATCCATCTAAGAGCTCCGTGCCATTTGATAGTCTCGGAAGAATATTTTGTATTTGGGGATTTGTAAATCCTTATGATGTCATCCTTGCTGATATCACAGAACTCTTTTTTCTCAATGATTTGTTCAAAATTTGCTTCCAGGAATTGATTCATCACTTCCTTCACAGCATTTAGGTTGGTAGCTTGATTAGTTTCAGCCAGATTTTTCAGGATGAAGCAGTTGTCAATCTCAAGATTTGTCTCGAGATTCTTGACATCAGAGAATAATGCAGTGATGACTGAATTCTTTGCAATGTCATTACTTTTCACCAGTGGTTCTTCCAACACAGTCTCCAGAAGAAATTTGAAAGGATAAGTCTGGATATTGATGACTGTAACAAGATCGGCAAAACATCTCTCTGCATCTTCATCTTTTGCTCTTGCCCATGTAATCATAGCTTGCCATGATGTTTGATAACTCACATTTGAAACTTTTATGTAACGAAGGAGATCTGGCTTGATAATGAACGGGAACATCTCAGAGGAAATTACTGATTTGAAATTAGTGATCAGCACCTGTTCTGCTTGTTCTTTTATATCATGACGATCGTACGCTTGAGCTAAATTGATGACAGAAAAACAATTGGTCGACGAGAGATGGGTTTTCAAGTAATGGAAGCAAAAGTTTGTCAAGCCAACCATTTGTAACAGGTTGGATGCTTGTAGGATTTGTTGAACGTATTCCATTTTCAAATTTCCTACTCCTTTATACATGAATTCTATACATTGGGAAATCCCATTCTGATCGACATCCTTCATATTGATAAAACCATCACGAGATTCCTTCATTTTGCTCGTAAACATGGCTTTAAAGTATCCTGATGAGGCTGCCAAGACACAGCGATGAGCACGGAAGGATTTGTCACCAACTTTGACATCGAAATCACAGAGAATGTTTTGTTCTCTCAAGCTATCGAGTGATGTTATAAGCAAACCAGCTTGGGTTGAATTTGTTTGTTTAATGTAATCTTCATTCATGATCGGTCAGCTCAACTTTACTCAGATCAGTAACTAAATATAACAATCCTAACACCTGCATAAAGATAATACATTTTGTTAACGACTGTGAATTAACTTTCAAATCAAAACTACATTTTATTATTGAACATAATAGATGAATTGCTCATGTCAGCATATTACTATAAAGTTGGTGGTCTGAATTCCTAGAAAAATTAACAAATGAGAAATCTCGCCATAACAAACATGTGACCTCCGAGTTGTTATTATTATTTCCAACAATGGCTATGAACCCAGAATGTTCAATTGCTTAAGAAATTGCGTGTGGTTACGTACAACTCTCCCATCAGGACTTTTTACGCAATATAATATGATAGATTTGAATAGTCTTCCCAAACTATATTATGTATCATAAAAGCGGAAATGGTCCCAACTCAGTCCTCTGAATAATATAACTCTGTAATTACGGTACATTAATTATTGCGGCTAAAGAAAATGCCATTCCATTTTTTCCAGTCGCAACTATTATATTGTTTTAAAGTCTCTGGAATGGCATTTCCTCAAAATCTTTATAACTAGAAAACACAGATAATAATAATAACTATAAGTTTATTTCGACTCCATAATCAGCAATAGACGATAAAAAAATAGATAAAAGTAAAAGTAACTGATTATAGAATCGGGAAAGCGAACAAAACCTAGAGTAAGGTTTGAAACGTACAGATTTTAGATGGAAAGGTATTGATAAAAGGAGTAGTACGTGTTCGCTCACCCAAAAGTAAAAAAAAACTAATTAAGGCACACACGCACACAATCATCGAGACATGATACTGTCGGAAGCGAAAAAAGCGAGACTTAAAAGTAAAAAGGAAAGAAAATATACAAACAAATAAAAAAAAAATGAATAAATTCTTTTGCCCCACCAAATTAATAATTTTATGAGGATTGCCAAATTGGATACCGAATTAGTCAACAAGAGTAATGTATTGTGGATAGAAAAGTATTCCTCAAAAGATATCGTCAAGCTCTTTTTTGCAATAAGTAAGGATTGCTATCTATAAGCCACTTGTCTTAACACAAAATAATGGATTCAACTGGTTCATCGAAGGTCAACAAAATTTGGCTATACTACTATTTGTCACATTATAAGTATAATTTTATTTCGACTCCATTTAATAGGCAATAAAATGATTAATAAAAACAAACGTAGGATAGGATTTACATATTTATCCCGGGGGAGAGGAAAGCCGATAAGACGACTTATTCATATGGCGAACCACGGCCTCTCGTCCGGTTACCATTCCAAGTCGGGTATGGGATTAGTTATATTGTTTGTTTTTTCGGAAGCATGGACTTGGTGGTGGAGGAAGCCGTAACCGACCAGCGGTTACGTGAACCACCCAACGACGGCGAGGAGTCCAGCAATCTTCTCGCACATAACCATCTCTGCATGGGATTCGAACCTGCGAACCCACGCAGAGTAATTAGAGGTGCGGTGGCGAGCGTATTCCTAACGCTTAGCCCGTTGAGCCACACCGCCGCACACGTATGAACATACTCTGCTAATACTCCGCATTATCTTAGAGTCAGTCGCATAAGCTGATAACAGTATTCCAACCGAACTGCCATCGCCCAACATACTGATCGGATAACAATATAACTGTATTCATTACTCAGTTTCAAATGCAGCATAGAGCAGTATTGCAAAAATCTCAACATTTGCAACAGTCTGATTCTGACCTTTCACTCCAACTCCCTGTGTACGATGCCAAGTCGAGTAACTTTGAATTGGCAAATAAAGACGCTGATTTCAACTGATATGCAAGGATGGAAAGTTATGTTAATAAAAATAAGTAAGAAACATGAGTAAAAAATTTAAAATCATTCAGATACAACATGTATAAACCTAATAATTGGAATGAAATGTCATTGCGGTTTATTCCACATTAAATCTGGCATCATCGCGTTAACTACCCCGCATATTCATGACGTCATAGCTCATAGAATTGTTATAAAATCACGATCTTTATGATGCGATAATTTCATCTCAAAGTAGTTGCTTTTTTGTGCGAGCATGTCCAGCGTTAATTCGGGCATTAGGTCAGTTTCTAGGCAAAGATCGAGCATTTTCTGTGTGAGAGAAAGTTCAGTATAAAGAAATGGATATACCGTGTTCCCCCGAAAACAAGACTGGGTCTTATTTCAATTTTCTCCCGAAACATAACACTAGGACTTATTTTCGGGAATGTCCTAAATTTTTATTTATCAAAAACAAATTACAAAATGGGGAATTACGAGATTTTCAAATATACAAAATATGAAAACCGATATCCATTTACTCATAAATAACATGTTTTTATTCAAAATAACTGCAAAACATAGATTATGAAATCATTTTAAAAGTGTTGGCAAGATTTCCTACTAACGACTAGTTCGAAAAAAAAATTTCGCGTTATTGACTAGGTCTTATTTTAAGTTAAGGGGAGGGCTTATATTAAAATCAGTTTTAAAATTCAGGCTAGGTCTTATTTTCGGGGAAACACGGTAGATGTTGTGCACTTTCTGTGGAATCTTCAAATGGCAAAGTGTCGCGGTATACTGTATCGGATTATGATGCATTGGACTGTTTATTTTCAACAAGGCTGCTAAATGCCGGATACGCTGATACACATAGCCGCAAGTCAGTGTAAGATCGAACTTTTCTTATTGAATGATATTTGTAGAGAAGCGCTTTCGTCCGGATCCGGATAAGATTTTTCTAATTTAGTTAGGAATAGTAAACACGATACGAAAACAGAATCAAATAAAGAAGCGAACAACATGGGCAAACTTTCAACAATTAATTCATGAAAAGTTATTACCATAGTATCCGAATTCTTTAAATACGCAGTGTGAAACGGCGTTTAGCCTGACAAACACGTTGCTGCTTTTGAGGTATACTTTGCCGTGATGTTTGCTTCACCCAATGAGCATATATACAATGAGTGGAAACTTGCAAAGATTTGCTCATTGTGGCATTGTTCCCTGCATTTTTACGTCGTCCTGCTAAATGGTTCGTTGCATATTAAGAAAACGCATTGCTCGCTGCTGAAATCCCTTGCTTCAGCCGAGTCGGGTGCGAAATTGGCCGTATTGAGGTCTTTAATTCTTCAATACATATTTGATTTTGGGTTTCGAAGTATGGTACGCTGAAAGCATACAACTATGAGCATATGCTTATTGGGAATGCATATCTATTAGACAGAAAACGTATCTACAGAACAGAATAGGAACCAGTCGCCGAGAGGAGTGTGGTTATTTATGTATACATATTTATCCAAGGGGAGAAGAAAGCCGAAAAGAAGGCCTAAATATATGGCGAACCACGGCCTCTCTCAATCATAGCTCTGTGCTCCATATGGATCACATGGATCTGCGAGCTATTCGTTTACTTATTAAATATACTGATTTTAACTATAAATTACTCTGGGATATCTTGCCATTGAAAACAAAAGCCAGAAATTGGAAGAATAGCAGGGAATGAAATGTGTGTAATATGTATTGGAGAACCTGAGTTTGTTTCACATATTTTCATGTATTGTGAATTTACAAAAAATATTTATGAAGATTTTGTTTTAGATATATTAAAATTGATCAGAATACATTTTGTTATCAATATGATTCTTGCATATTATTTAATTTTAACGATCCTTTATATAGTCATATAGATACTGTTGATTTGGATGCAATTATACTTTTGTAATCAATAGTGAGATATAAAATTTTGACCATGAAAAATTCTATTATATTCGAGAATAAAACACCACATTTTGCCTTTCTCAAAAAGCAGATAAAAATGGCCATAATATGTACAAAAATATAGAGAATTATAGAATAAACAACCCATTTGAGAGGGAATTGAAAAATTTATGTAAAGCATTATTTTAAAAAGAAAATTATATGTTTATGATATGTATTTTATATTCACTAATTTTATTTTTATTGTTTTATATCAATGCATTTATTAAAATAACCTAATTATGGTATGGATTACTACTGGAATTGAACAAAATAAATACTGGATCATGGATGCAAAATGGAATATGAATTTAATTATTATTATATATTTACCGTAATTAAAATCACTCATTGAGTGAACGAATGAGCATACTGTAATGCTTATTGGGAATACATACCATCTATTAGGCAGAAAACTTATCTACAGAACAGAATATGAACCAGCCAAGCGGGGACCTGGGATATTGTATTCATTGATATAGATAGAGATAGTTCATTTTGAAAAGTCCACAATCTGACAATACAAACAAATAAAAAATGGAGAGTTCTGGAGAGCGAGCAAAACCTTTAAAAAAGTTTAAAACACGATGAGTATCATGTGCCTGCTGTGTTATAGCAAGTAGTGATGTGTAATGAATTTAATTCACTGTGGTAACTGAATTGCTATCTTTTTATTTGTTATGAGCACACTTGCTGGAACTCCATAATCTATTATTTTATTTTTTAGTAACAATTTTTATAAAAATATCAAATTGTTTATCATACTTGCATCCATATTTCGCCCTAAATTCCATTCTATGACACTTTCTCTGTATCCAAATATCTATGTACATGACCACATTATTTATTTTTTAGTAGTACTTGTACTTCATTTAAAAGTATCATAATGTTTATTATAATTGCTATTCTAGTATTTTATCAGTTTTTTGCCTTAAATTTCATTCTATGATACTTGCTCTGTATCCAAATATCTATATGTATATGAGCACTTTATTTATTTTTTAGTACCGGTAATACTTATTTAAAAATAACCTATTGGGTATCATTGCTATTTCAGTATATTATCAATATTTCGCCTTAAAATTCATTCTATGTTACGTGCTCTGTAGCCGAATATAGATATGAACATGAGCACTTTATTTCATATATATATCTGCTGGAGAAGGGTCAAATCCTGATCATGTATTATTGTGTGTTACTATCCTCCAAATCACTTGCCAGTCATAATCAAGTATTATAATTTGATGTGTTCAAATTATAGAGTATAAAGAAATCTACTCATGATTCCATTACTATTATCAAATGTTTATAATTAAAGTGCTATAATAATAGAATTTTCCCCATCTTTGCTTATAAAAAATCCATGTCCTATTACATTCATTTTTAGTAGACAAATTTTCCAAATAATAGGTATCCTCGCTAACCCATTTTTATGCAGTTGATATGCAATACATGTCAACTTATCAGCTGAATAAATGATGATCTTAGGACAAAACATGATTATTTAGTACTTTCCAAATCAAAAATTCTTACGAATAATGTATATAGTGAATAAGGTATATGCGAGGTATTGAAGAATTTAACACCGATCCTGTTAAATGACCCGAAATGTTGTAACGTTGTCTCCCAGTCAAACACCCATCTGTTTTTTTATTATAATTTATATATGTTCATGGTTTGACGAACGAAATAAACTCTCTCTCTCTATTAGTTTAAAAAGTGACATATAAAAAATACAGAAGCTGTAGAAAATATTTTGCATTACAGAAAAATTAGTTCACATATTAAATATTTTACATTACAAAAAAAATGGTGCTCCAGAAGTATGTGTACCAATATGAAGGTAACTAATTTTGTTCGCCTACTTTATATCAAGTTTGGTAAATGGACTAAATTCTATCGGTAGGGGAATATTCACTTGTGTAACACAGACAATTCCCGAACTTTTAATAGAACAAAAATAAGGAGAATCGTAACCTAACCTGGTACACATACTACGAGTACCAAAAATACAGCCCACATAGTAAAAGCAGCTATGGAAATAGTTTACATTACAGAAAAATTAATTCACATAGTAAATAGCAGACGAAGGAAATATTTTGCATTGCAGAAAAAATAGCTCATATAGTTAATAGCAGTCATGAAATATTTCTCACTATTTATTGATTACAAAAGTATAATTACATCCAAATCAACAGTATCTATACGAATATATAAAGGATCGTTAAAATTAAATAATATGCAAGAATCATATTGATAACAAAATGTATTCTGATCAATTTTAATATATCTAAAACAAAATCTTCATAAATATTTTTTGTAAATTTACAATACATGAAAATATGTGAAACAAACTCAGGTTCTCCATTACATAATACACACATTTTATTCCCTGCTTTTCTTCCAATTTCTGGCTTTTGTTTTCAATGGCAAGATATCCCAGAGTAATTTATAGTTAAAATCAGTATCTTTAATAAGTAAACGAATAGCTCGCAGAGCCATGTGATTCATATGGAGCACAGAGCTATGATTGAGAGAGGCCGTGGTTCGCCATATATTTAGGCCTTCTTTTCGGCTTTCCTCTCCCCTTGGATAAATATGTAAATCCCATGTTATATCAATTAATAAATACATAAAAAAACCGCACTCCTCTCGGCGACTGGTTCATATTCTGTTCTGTAGATACGTTTTCTGTCTAATAGATATGCATTCCCAATAAGCATATATATGCTCATAGTTGTATGCTTTCAGCGTACCATACTTCGAAACCCAAAATCAAATATGTATTGAAGAATTAAAGACCTCAAGTCAAGTTAATACGGCCAATTTCGCACCCGACTCGGCTGAAGCAAGGGATTTTGGCAGCGAGCAATGCGTTTTCTTAATATGCAACGAACCATTTAGCTGGACGACGTAAAAATGCAGGGAACAATGCCACAATGAGCAAATCTTTGCAAGTTTCCACTCATTGTATATATGCTCATTGCTTCACCTAAATGGATAGGATATGATTTACATATTTGACGGAAGCCGATAATACGGCTTTAAGCGAACCACGACCTCTCGCCCGGTTACCAGCAGTTCACGTCGGGTATGGGATTAATTAGCCAGTTATTTGTTTCCGGAAGCTTGGACGTGATGGTGGAGGATGTCGTAACCGATCAACCAGTTACCAGAACCACCGTATAGCGGCGAGTAATCCAGAAATCCTTTCGCACATAATTAACCCCGTGTAGGATGCGAACCCACTCATCCACGATGCGCCACACCGCCGAGCCAAGATATGTCATGAATGAGACTCATGTTTGAGTCCAGACCAAACCGCTAACCTTCGCGACTTGCGAATATTTTGAAAAGAGGAATGCTTAATTCCAGAGGCGTTAGGGCGGGCAATGGGGTACATATGCCCCCGGGCGCCAAAATGGGGCTTGCAAAAATTTCACAACAATGGTAACAAAACGGTCACAAGCAAGATCGCACCGGCGCAGACATCTAGTCTTAGTACATGGCAAACTGCACACTTGGTCAGACGACAGACCACCTACGTCGACTGCCGACGTCATCAGTCACATAGCTCGCGCACGATCAGATTTCCATCGTAATTACATGGCCGAAAAATCTGGCCGGGAAACAAAGCAAAAGTTCACTTGGTAACGTTAGGTAACAAAATGCACCGGGTTAATTACGTGGTTTTGTATCGTTAAGTTCTTGCCTGCGCACTCCGGTATGTTGATATTAGTTCTGTGCTGGAGAAAAATGGCAACGGAATTTGGTTGAATGATGTTAATACATGTTTTGAGTAATACGTGGTTTTGTATTTCGTGGTTGTCAGAGTATCGTACTTTGCGGCAGAGTTACATAAAATATATTATACTGTGCTGAAAGACCCCAATGCCGTTTTCGACAATTCGTCGAGATTGCACAGATTTTGCAAATTTTTACGACACGGACATCAATGGCCACGATTTTTTCACCGAAATTGGAGATTGCAGAATGCTGCTCAGTAACAGAACTGAAGGTCAACCAGAAACTCTTTCGGCTCTTCTCGGTTTTATTGTGTCTCTTGGAGACGATGTTTTACCCAATCTGCAAATTTCTCTACAAACTTTGTTAAAAATACCAGTTTCATTTGCAAGCTGTAAACGGTCTTTCAGCAAATTAAAACTTATTTTGTCGTATTCGCGTGCATCAATGGGACAGGATCGTCTCAGTGATCTTGCACCTCTATGTGTTGGAAAAGAAACATTGAAAAAAAAAAAGATTTTGATGACGTTTTAACCAGTTTGCGACAGTGAAATCAAATAAAATAAGTTTGTTGTTGACTATGTAAATCATCTTTGACAGTAACTGACATTATGAACATGGTATGCTATATTTTGTTTAGCTTTGCTTCTTTTTTAAATACAATGTTCCATTGAAATTTGAATACACATATATATACATATATTTTAGAATAAATAATAAAATATATAAATACATATAAATTTGAATTTACATATATAATTTGTTTTTACATTATACAAGTTAATGTAATAAATAAATATGATTAAACGTGGAGGTCGGGGCGCCAATTTTATTGTTTGCCCCGGGCGCAGAATATGCTGGCTACGCCTCTGCTTAATTCGACGGTGAACGCTCATTCCAGGCTGAAGGAAAATTGGCAGCTCACGTCGTTTACTCAAACCTCAGAACGTTCCTAATATACGAATATCTTGGTATGAATATTTTGTTTCCATATTCTCATTCAATTTAAGCATTCTATTTTTAGCTTATTTTTTTCACGTTGTGTTAGACCTCATCCTGGGTGTCGCTGCTCGATAACCAGTACTGTTTTTTTGGCCTCTCCCTCCACCCTGAAATGCTATTCTTCTTTTATTCTACTCCGTATATGTACCTTACGTATTTTCAGCATTGGTGGAAGGATAAATTACTGATTACTTTAGGTACGTTTGGTTCCGCGGAGCTTCCCTTTTCCCGTGAAATGCGTGTTCAATACATGAAATGTCAATCATTACGTTCGGGTCGGCCTTCTCTATCGCTCACTTTTTTAAAATGAGGCGTTTCGGCCATGTTTTGGCCACGAGAGACCGTGGTCTGCAAAAAAAAAAAACAGAAGTTGCCTCATCAACACGACACATACTGTACTAAACTCTTGCAATGCGAATTCAATGAACTCCTAAACAATATACGAAATTTCGGGCTCGGGCCTGCAAATCCAGGTAATTAGTCGGGCTCGGGTCAGGTTTAATTCCCACGGGCCTGGGTCAGGCCTGGCTGGAATTCTTGGGCCGATCTTACCTCTACTCTCGAGTGAAACAGCGATTTTTCCGGGTCTACACGTGTCGTTTGCAGAGATGTAAGAAAACACGAGCCATGGGTGGACAGTATACCAACAGACGCCCTGATATTGCCCCGTGCTTGGCTATTTGATAGTGACGTAAGGCTTTATTATGTACTGCGCAAATATCGACGGAGATCGCTTTGTGCCGCTGTACTACTGTATGTTCAATTTTATTCTTTTAAATTTTGCATTCTTCTTTTTCCGGATGGGAACTTTACCATGACTACGGCGCTTTAGGGTGCAAAGTAGTTTGAGCGAATATGCTAAAAACGTGAATACCATATATATAATTTATTTTTGTCTTTTGTTGACATAATCGCTAACTCAGTTTAGAGTATTTCAACTTAAGAATCGGGTGTAATCGCGGAAATAAGCTTTGGTTACTGGAGCGGGTGTAACCGTGGAGTTGTTGTAACGCGCTGATAGACGACTAACGCTTTGTTTTACTCAGTGATTGCCGGTAAGAGTTCGGCTGACCGGATGAATACATTTTTTTCTAGATATTCAACGTTCGTAGAGCAGTAAATTAGTAATATATTTTACAAAACTGTGTTAGAACAATTCATATATACATAGTTTCACATTAGAGATGTATAAAAAATAATAATAAGCGCTACATAACAATCCAATAATGTATATCAGCATAGCATATGAATAGCACCAATAGTAAGACAGATCACTGAATGATTTGTGAAATAAATATCATCGATAATAGGTAAGATAATAGGTCAGAAACCAAGTTTCCCATCAAATTGAGAAAAAGATCAAGTTTTCCATTGGAGACTTTCTCATTACAATAAGCAACTTTTTTCGTTAAATTCCTCCCATTGCAAATTTGGAAACTGTCTACCCCTCCCTTGTCATAAATATTACTTTTTTGAAAGCTAGTTATTTATGCACAAGTCGCACTCTGGCGTTTGTACAATTTAAGTTGTTTACAATATGCTCATGAATGAGTAGTATAGTAATAAAACTGAAGAAAATTAGTAATACTACAGCAAATTCAAGTTCCTCCCTGAGAACGACAAAAACCCACCCTGGGGAAGAAATCCTCCCCGGTAAAAAAATGTTCACCTAGTGCACTGGTTCTCAACCCACTGCTGGGCCCCAGAAAGATTTTAAGGTGGGCCACAGAATGCTAGTTTTGTTTATGTCACAATAGTTAATTTTGATTGTAGCAGCAATCAATGACGATGCTGTTTCTACTACTAAGTGGTAATTTTCATTCTAATTATTAAAGTGAAAATGTCCATTTTGATTTTCTTATACTTTTCTCATTGCAATAAAAAGTTAGTGGGCCACAAGAATTTTTTGGCAACAAAAAACAAAAAATGGGCCATGAAAGAAAAAAGGTTGAGAACCACTGGCCTAGTGGGTGTTAAAGATTTGGATATATCGGCATTGTGGGTTAAATACCTCTGATTCAACCCCCACCTTTTTCAGGGTTGCCAAATCGGATAGATTTCCTTCCAAAAATAGTGACTGCTTCTACAGAGCCTTGTTAAGAGTGAAAATTCTTCATAAAAACCAAATTGAATTTTCTAATATGAGTCAATGTTATCAGTGGCAAGAGTTAGACTTGAATGATATCAGATAAAATGTAAGCAGAGCATGGAACTACATATGATTGAAGCAGCAAGTATGATTAAAAAATGCATAATAGTAAAGAAAATTGCTTATACTAAAATAGAAAGATAGATATAAAATTGGACTATACACTACTGCAAGTGAAATTGGAATAATAATAACAATATGTCACTTATTGTCCATATTTGTCAACTGTAGTCACAACAAGTGGTATATTATTGTGAATTTCCGCCACCCCTGCATATATCAGAATGATGCGAAGATATGGAAAGGTGAGATGAAATGCATATTAGTGTGTGCAATATTGAAGTAATATTTGTTTTGATTAAAACTTTGGATTGGATTTGACAGGCAATGGAAAATAGAAATTGCTAAAATGTTCATGCCAAAAAGTGTAAAATGGCTAGTTATAACAAAATGGAATGAGAAGAGAAAAATCAAAAACACATTATATCAACTCACCTTATTATAATAGTTAAATTGATTATGATTGAAAATGTTCAATAGAAAACAGAATTCTATCTCGTAACCAGGCCAGTAAAGTCAACAAAAAGTTACAAAAGAACTTCAAAATACAATAATTTTAAGCCTGACAAAAGGTTGAAAAATTCAATTTTCAAAAGATAGGTTTCCTGCTGAAAAGTTTCACTTTGGATAATTTCAGTCAATATTATGACTTTCACTTATACAAGTGATATTATGGCTCTGGATCTGAAAGTCAAAAGATAATCAGCGCGACCAGTAAAAATATATCAATACATGTATACATTATAGGTCAATACGACAGCTCTGCCTTTAACAGCGAATATTTTTCTCATTTCTATTCGAGAAACAGAGAATTGTGTTGAACACAAATGACTTAATATTTTCAAACATGTTCGCTATTTAAAAGTTACTGCTTGTCCATACGCTTGCTCAGAACAAGTGTAAAATTACAAAATTATCAATTTGGTTCAATTCTTTTCAAGTTTCATTGTATTAAATAAAAATTCATCTCAAAAGCAGATAATTTGATGCACAGAAATGATCTGATCAAGTTGCAAGTAGACCTCGCTCGATTGATGAATGCTGAGTGTTTTGGCCAAAGTAGACTTGCTGGGATCAAAATAGTGACGATTTTGTTGGCTAATACCCTGAACTAAAGAACAAGAAACTTTGAAACACACATGGAATGTTGGCCAAAATATACAAAAATATTGTTTTGAAATTTTTTATTTATATTACCAGTATTCCCAAACAGACTCAACAACAGTGTTGAGTATTTGAAAAATATTGTTTTGGACATTTAATATCTCAAGTCAAATCTGATTTGAACTGCAGATCATTAACGGCCAGAAAAAGAGTGAAGAGATATATTTTTCCTGCAATGTAATGGGTGGCCGGGAGACTTATAAATAATACAAATTCGAATGTTTCCGCAAAAAGACAAAACAGCATTGAAGATGTAAGCATATAAACATAAAAAATATATACACAGACAACCGTGACATACTTGATAAATCATAATTATATAGGGACCGCTAAAATATAGTTCACAAAAATGCAGTGGAAAAACTAATGGAGGCTATTATGGTGGGATTTCTGGTTGGTTACAGCTCCCCCTGCCAATCAAATTCATGATACATCCGAACATAGATCAGATTTCGGTAACCGGGCTGATAGCAGAGTGCTCAACTAGCCTTCTCGGCAGGAAAGCCTTGACTCAAAGCATTATTTTTTCAATGAATATAAAAATGCTCTTTTACTTTTGCAAAGTCTTCAAACATCTTTATCCAGAATGATGAAGTAATTGAGATGGAACTGAATAACAGTGGAAGAATAAAATATAAAAAAAACGGGTCAAATATGCAAACAAAGTATTTTTGACTCCCAAATCAGCATAACAACAATACCAGAGTCTGGAAATCGATCTACAAATGGGTTAAAATATAAGCATGAGTCTAATAAATTTAGCAAATTATTGTGGATAATTTTAAAATATGAAAGGCACGTGTTTCCTTCCCCACAAACGAAAGAATAATAATAAAATGAAAAACACAAATGAGCACATGTTTGCTCACCTATAAAAGAATGAATACTGGGAAAGTGATAAAAAAATTCATTCTCTCTTACAGATTTGTAAACTCCTACCGACCGCATCTTCTCATCCTTACTCAAAGGCCTAAGAACAAAACAACTATTAGTATAAGAGATTAGTTAGTATAAGTAATTAGGATGGAATTAGCCAGATGTGGAAGGATGAACTGATTTGAAAGTTTGTTGATACAGTAGATGTAATATAAGAAAATATATACATATATGCATAATTATCATGGAGTTGATCAACAATAAAAGAATGAAACAGATAAAAACGATGAAAAACTGACTGATATTGCAGTTCATCAAACATTATAATATGTAAGTAAGTGGCATAATGGAATGCTTGATAATGACAATATAAAATCAATGGAGGGGTTCTAATATTATATTGTCCATGTAGAGTCCAACGTCCATTGTTGATTTTTGTATTGTTAGTATTCAATTCCTACACAAGTTTTACAAGAGAGCTACAGGTATTGATAATAAATGAAGCACAACCGGTGTTAGCAAAACGATGTAATTTGCCGACGTTTCCTTTTAGATTAGAGTTGACCCCATGATAATTTTTTCATATTTTTCTTGCTCTATATATATCCACTTGTGTCCTTTCCATATCATGCCCTGATGAAGTTTTTTCTGTATAGAAATTCGAAACGTCGGCAAATTACATCGTTTTGCTAACACCGGTTGTGCTTCATTTAATATCAACATGAGTTTACCTGGTGGCAATCATGCACTAAATAGCTACAGGTAGTTACGGTAGGTTTAGATGTATTTTCCACCCCGTTCAGGCGATTTAGGGTCTGTTCCGGTAATGACAGGAACTTATTTTTTACCACTGTACCCTTAACGTTTGCTGTTTTATTTTGAAAATTCCCTTGAGATATATAAAATGTCCTTTAAAGATATCCGAGTCATTCTGACTGATATTGCATTCACCGAACTTTATAATATTTATAAGTGGCTTGATGAAATGCTTGATAATGACACTACAAAATCAATGGATGACTAGGGATGGCCAATTCGAATAAAGTATTCGAATGTATTCGAATATCGGAATTAGCGTTCATAAGAATATCGGATATTTGTGTGACGTCACACATTTTCGACGCCGCTCTCAAGACGTTTCCGTTGAATGAAAACATGCTCGATAGAAACTTGCGCGTGATTGTTTTCATCATTCATCAGCGTAACGTGTTATTTAGGCCGTAAACGCCTTTACGTTTGTGTTATTTTCACTAAAACGAAAATTTTCCACAAATTTGTTCCACGTAACGAAGACAATTATTTTAATTTTGTACGAGCACGGAATTGTGAATCTGGTAAATACGTTCATCGGCGGCGAGTTTCTAAAGACAACGCAACTTTTTGATTGAAAAGCGGCAATTTAAACTACTGAAAATAAAACCGTAAACAATATAAGTTTTATTGAGGCCCGCGAAAATTTCAAAAACGCTTTTCTAGGCAGTGAAAAACCCGAAAATCGCATAATTATTTAATCAATTTTATTTTGATGAAATAAATTTCACTCCGGGATGTTACAGAAGATTTACGGATTTTTCGAACGGTTTTATCTAAAAATAATCAGAGTGCCAGCATTTCGATTGAGCGGAGACACTGTTAACAAGTACATCTAAATATTTGCTGAATTCGCAAAATACGGATCAAAACATTATTTAATCGGGCAGTTTACCACACGTTTTTATTTTTATGACCGCGGATTGCAATGGTATATAAGAGGATTTTATTTTGTCGACGCAACCGCAGGTTAAATTGAAGACAATTAAATTCATAATGAAGCAAGACGTTTCAAATATGCCCGTATCGGCCACGAATTCATCACTTTGCACAACAGAATAATATATTGTTATATTATTTGTTGTAAAAGTCGACTCTTTTAACAGGTGGCATAATCGCGGCAGTGAATACGTATTTTCAATTTACTGCTAAACTTTATATTTATATTCATTGTATGAAATGAATTATACTCTACACTTAACAGGATTTTATATCATTATTTGAGATTTTTCTAACGGCGATAACGAGTTGGCAAGATTGCAAAAATACATATTAAAATTAAATACATCAGGCAGTTTATCTCGTACTTTTAGGTCGCAGATCGCCGTGGACCGAATGGTAATGTTTTTTTTTTGACGTAAGAAGAAGCAACCGCGAGTTACGTTGGACACATTAAATTAATATATAAAGATATTTTAGAAACTCGTAGTTGTCATGGATACAATATTTTACGTAACAGGATGATCATTATACGCTGAGAAGACGACTCTTTTAACGAGCGCGGAATCGCGGTGGATGTTACCAAAGTCACTTTGGGTGTTACAGGCGGCAATGGGAATTTCCGATTTCGAAAATCCTGGCTGCGCGGCTGGCAGTGGTGGTCATCTATCCTCTACTAATTTATTTCTAATTTCAAACACAACAATATGTTACACATAATAACAATATGGTTCACATAAATTAATATACAAATATACTGGTAGGTAGTAGAATACTCTATGCTTAAATATTAGAATTTTTAAAGGCATAATGGATTTTCGATTGTTGCTGCTTGTTTCAGTTGCCTGTATTGCCAATTAATTTTATTACTCTCAGAAAATATACACAATTATCTGAATACAAGTAGTATTTTTGTCAACAGACTTGACTATTATCATAATATCATGGTACCAATGATAGAAAGCGTCAGACAACTCCTTGGCTATCTTTTCATATGGTCATTTGTACAAAGTGAATAATTTTAATAAACTGACTGTGTCACAAGTTGCTATTATTTTTTATTGATAGCTATAAACTATCAATTATCTTGTGTACATATATTGTTGGTTTGTGGCTTTATTCTGATATTTTTATTGAAGCTTATTTCCTAATTTACTGGGTTTTAATAAACTAAACAAAAATGTGTTATTTTCGATTTTAGAATGTATTCGGAATTCCAGATTCGAAAACATTATTTTAGAATGTATTCGGAATAGTTTAGTATTCGGAAATGGCCATCCCTGTATGAGACAATATAGTATTGTCCGGATAGTGTTGAACGTCCATTGTTGATCATCTATTGTTAGTATTCAATTCCTGCTGCATTTAATTTCGCCTCCAATGCATCACAAAGTTTATTCTCATGGTCAGCATCAGGATATCCATTGCTGAAAAAGGTTAGATTGCATGAGAGATAATGGTAGTTGCATATGAGTCTGATTTCAATTAACTGTAAAAAATAAGATGTTTGAAAAAAGAACAATGAAAGTCACAAATATTTGATTCCTTAGTACTAAGAATTAAGAAATGCTTAACTTAGCAATGCCTGTGTGAGTGAGATTTGAATGTAAGGTTTAGATGTGTAAAAAGAATGTCAAGTCAACTTTACTCGTAGAGATGTCTAAACAGGTAATTTTTTCAGGTATTTGATTTCATTGATACTGTACTAAAATATGAAACATCAAAATCACTAACTAAGCCCAACACCTTATCCATGGTGCAAGGGAAGGCTTCGCCGAACATTGATCATTTTAGAGTTTTGAAACCGAGTAATGCCTCAAAGTCCTATTGTCTGCTTGAACAGAGCACTCATCAAACCGAAGTTGTAAAAACACAAAATAAAATATATATTCATGATGCGCGATGACATAATGGTTGAAGCGTTAAACTTGATTGGGTTGGCATCGCAAACTGCACATCTTTGGTTCAAATCCAATGGCCATCACCCTACCCAAAATATTGGGTAGGCAATGCCGAACCAAAAAAGAAACTAGTTCTGCCAAATATTATTAGCTCCTTAAATATTGCTACATATCAGTGGAAGCTTAAACAGGGCTTTGTTCACAGCAAAATGTGTGGATAAGCGTCGTATATATAAAAACTCAAAGATCTCGTTTATAATAGAATTTTAAGAATAAGCAGTGTAAGTGTAACTATAATTTATATGTTGGATGCCCAATAAAACATTGACAACAGAGAAGCAGAAAATTTAGTCGTTACTGAAATACGGATCAAATAGTTACAAAATTGGGCAACCATAATTCCAATGACAGATGTGACAACAGAGAAACCTAGTAAACAACAGCTGGTCGTTGAACCTGGTTACAATCATGTTACAGACAATTCAAGCCTAAATATCATAATGGTTGATTCTGATTGTCACTAAAAAATTACCCTCAGTCACATACACCCTAACATTTTGCAACAGCATGACAAATCATGGTCAATATTTATCAGGAATAGAAAGAAACACGTCTCCTGGCCATCCCTCGCCCATCAACTGAAATTTAATGGATGCGATGGTTCCTTATATATAGCCTTGTTCAAAGTGAGAGGTGTATAAAAGATGTGTATAAACAAATTTAAATGTTGCTTGAAATCAAGAGAGGTAAGTTGAGAACGTTGTACTTGATTTTACCTCGAACAAGATATCTGTGCTTGAGTGGTTACAAATGTCACAAGCTGGATGGAAGGTTATGGGATCAAGATCGCAACCCAAACATGCCTTTCTTTGATTTATAAATAAGAGTTTAAAAAACAGTGTTTGACCAAAACATGACTTTTTGTGTGCAAGTAATGTGTATGTGTATCAGGTTTGGGTTGAGAAATAATTTCAGGTACAAATACTACAGGAGTCACTTGGCTGGTCTCCGAACTCGTAATCGAACTAAAACAAGGAAAATTGGAATAAAATTATGGCCGAAATCTAACCTGGTAAACATACTATGTTCAGGTGTCCGCCATCTTGTTGCACATACTACGGAGCAGCGCCAATTTTAATTTTTGCAATTCACATTTTAAATCTCGAATTTTGTTGGAACTAAATTTTTAATACATCTGTACTTGATATTACTTAGTTGGGGCCCCAGTCGATCCTTATAACAATTGTGCATATTTTAAAATATTTAATCAGAAAACTTACTTATCTGGACCTCCAAGTTTGTTAGTCTTATGAGGAATTTCATCATTCCATATTATCTCTCCTCTGCTGCTTCCAATTATCTGAATCTTGAAAAGCAATCCTGCATTGAATGCTTCCTGGAGCAACTTCTTAAAGTACGGGGCAAAAGGCAAATATTCTGTGAACTTCTTTGCCTCATATGAAACACCCTGCAAAAATAAACATAAATAGGTTATTCAACTTACATCTCTGATACTTTGGTAAAACTGATACAAACACCAGGTCATATGTTGAGCTTTAAACTAAAATTTCTGCAACTCAGAATCGATTCCTCAGAAGCAGCTAGTTGCAAAAGCATTTTTTTGGTGATTTTAGTTGGGATGTTTTCAAATACTCGCTCTGAACAAGGCACAAAACAAGCAGGCACTGATACATAAATACCTTAATTGAACGATTGGAATTTTTCTCACTAAACATTGACTATCAAAACATTTGATTTCTAGGTCAGGAGGAGGGCACACATTTGAACCAAAGATGTTTTACATGTGCAAACAAGTAAAATATCCTCAGGAAACATATAATCAGTGGCACCTTGTTTAGAGTTGCCTTCACATAACATTTATTAAAAAAAAATTTTAATTTTTCAAAAAAGAAATCAAACATAATATATCTATGATTGGGAGCAGAGTTAGAATATGATGACACTAACATATTACTGACACACAAAAAATCCACTGATATGTAAGAGGTTATTTATGGAAAAAACAAAGGACCCACATTTTTTCAGGCAGAGCATTGCTTGCCAATTTATATACATCGTTGGTCAGATCCTCGAATTGGGAATTAATGTGAAGAGAAGTAGCCAAACTACGTTGGCATCACAGGTTAAAAATCCTGGATTCAAGCACATTACTCAGTAAATATGAAATAGGTAGGAGTGTATGATAAATTAGGTGACAATGCAACCAGACAGATTTCAATACTACAATAAATAGTAGTAGTGCCTTGCGTATCAGTGGCTGCTCATACATAGCCCCGTTTGAAATAAAAGACATGACAAACGTTTCATAGAAAAAATTCATATGGTAAGTTTGTCATTTTAGGCGTTTGGAATCTTATAGTCGGACAAAACTATCAGACTTAAGATAAATTGTGATGATTATTGCCAAAATAAAATACCTAAATTACTATTCCATATAAATTCTTAAAATAATATCTTTTTCCGATATTGAATATATTTCAAACTGGGCCATGTCAAACAAGAGTCTGTGAAAATCACTGTACAATTAGAGATGTACCGATACCACTTTTGTCGCCGATCCCAGCTAAAAACACCAATACCGATACTACCGATACCAAGTAATTGTTACTTAATTAGGTGTGCTGTGTAGGGCGGACGAGTTAAAACAATGGTCTTTGAGCGTTGTTCATAGTACACATTATTTCAGATCGAAAAAAAAAGATATATCACATAATATGAAACTAATGTTTGGTGTTTGCTTTAACTGATTAAGATACATTGTACAGTAACGCTAGTAATCTCAGTGTTGAATTAAAAAAACTCATAAGCCGGGATGTCCAATTTGAATTTAATATATCGCGACCTTCGAATATCGTTATTCGTGTTTGAAAAAATATCGAATATCACCCACACATTCTAGCGCCGCCGTCCTACGTTCAAATTAAAAGCATTTTACAAATATTTTTTTTTCATGGCTAATCGCAATCGTCGATGCAATAAGTCAGAGCCAACATGAAGGAATATCAATCAGCACCGACACAAAGTAGGCCAACCTATAACGTCGAGAATGATTTTTTACTATTTTGTAATATTTTACAATTGCTATCATATATTTTGAGACAGTCTAGGGCTAGGCGGTCATGTCAATATATCTATAAAGTAATTGTGTAGTTAAAATACCTGCGTAGAGGGATAATTGTGTCGGAATTTAGTTTATCGATGTCGACAGACTAAATGACACTTGTACTTGACGACAAACAGTCAGAATTTAAACCTGTGCCAAAAGTGCCATGCCACATGTGCCGTTAATACGGACCCCAATTCCACCGTGTGATTTAAAACTGGGCGCCTAGTTGCTTTATGTTATGTGCTGTGTTGATATATTTCATTAACTATGTAAAAATAAAAATGTCAATATAAAAATTTGACAGCGAAAATAGCCAAATTAGTTGAGCTAGTTTGGCTGATAAATATGTTAGCTGAAAACATGTGAATCCTATTCTCTCGCGGGGGTGGGGACATGTATGGCTCATAGCTCACGATCTCTCCAGACAAAAAATAAATTAAAAAGTAGTATTCCAACTTATCTTTGAAAACATTCTGGACCATATTTCTTCAATAATCAAATGCTTTGAAAGACAAATTTTGAAATGAAACCTCAAATCAAGAATTTGCTCTATGTAATATAAACGATTGTGAATATATTCATTTATTTTGGACATCAGCATTGGTAGAGGTAAATTCTGCAAGGGGTCATTAAACCAACATAAAAAACTGCTTCCTGGAACATCGGAAAAAATTTCTAGAACATCTAAGCACTAAGGTATTGTGATGGCTTTGTGGTTATAGCATTGGACTTAGCTATGTTGGATCATAATTTGAAGGTCTCAGGTTCACCTAAGTCCCATGCCCACTGCCTTATCCAGGATGTAATAACTTGAGTAGGCATTGCTGAAACGAAAAATTTACATTCCATCCAAAAATAGCAGCTTCCTATGCATTAGTGGTTGCCTGTGCAGAGGCCTGTTTGAAGTGAACAATGTAATAACAAAGGTGTAATTTGCATTCAATTGCTATTTGGGGGCCAAGAAAATTGTATTTGGAAGATTTAACGTTAAACATAAAATCAATGTAAATTAATACAACAAGAATCTTGGTTCCAGTGAATACATAATTTAATATTCAACCAACTGAAATCATTACATGACTCACATTCAGATTTCCAGCAGGGAATGAGTAGGTGATGGCATAAGTGTTCCATCCATATCCTGGCAGTGATTCCCTCAACCAATCCACTGACATTTCTCCACCAGGTGGTTGTTGGTTGATGATTCTTAGACCAGATAAAGTAGCTTGACTTGAAGACTGAGATTCTGGAAATTGAAACATTATTTGATTGGAGGGGATTAGTAAGAAATATCATAATACTGGGCTATTATTATACATAAAATGAATTGATAGGGCATAAAAAATAAACAAGGTCATATTGTAATATTATATAATAAATAAACGAACAACTCTTTTGTGATTCTTGAATCCACGAAATACCTTAGCCCCCATGCCAATACTAGGCTCAAATTGGATATTATATTTTTATTTATGCTTTTTAAGCAGTATTGAATTTTTGTATTTGACGCTTATCTACGCCTCCGTACTGAACAAAGTCCTGTACAAGCAGTCACTGATATGTAAGGAACTGATAAGCCACTGATGTGTGAGAAGCTACTATTATTAGGGAGGAACAGCGTTGCCTACCCAACCCATTACACCTTGGGTGTGGTGGGTGAGGTGTGGAATTTGAACCCGGAAGGCGTAATCTGAAATGGCAACAGTTAAGCCTATTGCTTCAACTGTTACGTCATCACCCAGTGATCCAAATATAGTATTTACTGGGTATTGGTTCATTCAGTTTTAACCTCGTTAGTTAAAAAACAGAAACGAATGAAAGAATGAAGTTAAGATGACCTATTTTCCTAATTATGCTAAATATTATAACAGTATTTATTTTATTTATGAATTAAAAATTATCACAATATTGTTCAGAATTATGTAAAACAATAAGCTAGACATGAACAATCCATAGTGAAATCAGACTCAGTGCTTACTTCAGTAATCTCAGTTATGAAACACAAATGCAGATTGTACCTGGAGTGTCCGTCCTGTTTCCACCCACTGCTCCCATCTGTGGTTCTTCGACATTCCTTGAGCTGTGAATACTTAATGCAGTGTTGCCCGGGGAAGTTACTGAATTTGCTCTAATACTTGTAGATGTTGGTTGCTGGACTGACTGATTAGAAGATTCTGAACTCTTTCTTGCCCGAGATAAAATTTCATCAAAAAGTCTATCGTAGCATTTACGAGAGTCATTGACTAAAGTTTCCGAGCGGATGGTTTCTTCCACAAATTTTAAGGGAAATTTTTTCAGGTCAAGAAGGCTGAACAGTTCATGAAAAATCTTTTTCCTCCTTTGAAGATCATGCTTTATCCATCTAAGAGCTCCATGCCATTTAACAGTCTCAGAAAAATATTTTGTGTTTTGGGATTTGTAAATCCTTATGATGTCATCTTTGCTGATATCACAGAACTCTTTTTTCTCAATGATTTGTTCGAAATTTGCTTCCAGGAATCGATCCATGACATCTTTCACTGGATTTGGGTTGGTAACTTGATGAATTTCAGCCAGATTCTTCAGGATGAAGCAGTTGTCAATCTCAAGATTTGTCTCAAGATTCTTGACATCAGAGAATAATGCAGTGATGACTGAATTCTTTGCAATATCATTTCTTTTCACCAGTGGTTCTTCCAACACAGTCTCCAGAAGAAATTTGAAAGGATAAGTCTGGATATTGACGACTGTAACAAGATCGGCAAAGCATCTCTCTGCATCTTCATCTTTTGCTCTTGCCCATGTTATCATAGCTTGCCATGATGTTTGATAACTCACATTTGAAACTTTTATGTAACGCAGGAGATCTGGCTTGATAATGAACGGGAACATCTCAGAGGAAATTACTGATTTGAAATTAGTGATCAGCACCTGTTCTGCTTGTTCTTTTATATCATGACGATCGTACGCATGAGCCAAATTGATGACAGAAAGACAATTGGTTTGAGATAGATTGGTTTTCAAGTAATGAAAGCAAAAGTTAGTCAAGCCAACCATTTGTAACAGGTTGGATGCTTGCAGGATTTGTTGAACGTATTCCATTTTCAAATTTCCTACTCCTTTATACATGAATTCTATACATTGGGAAATCCCATTCTGATCGACATCCTTCATATTGATAAAACCATCACGAGATTCCTTCATTTTGCTAGTAAACATCGCTTTAAAGTATTCTGATGAGGCTGCCAAGACACAGCGATGAGCACGGAACGATTTGTCACCAACTTTGACATCGAAATCGCATAGAATGTTTTGTTCTCTCAAGCTATCGAGTGATGTCATAAGCAAACCGGCTTGGGTTGAATTTGTTTGTTTAATGTAATCTTCATTCATGATAAGTCAGCTCAACCTTACTCAGATCAGTAACTAAGTATAACAATGCTAATGCCTGCATAAAGATAATACATTTTGTTAATCACCGTGGATCATCTTCCAAACTAAAACTACATTTTATTATTGAACATAATAGATGATTTTGCTCATGTCAGCATGTTACTTTACGTTGCAGGTCTGAATTTCTTGGAAAATTATCAAATGAGAATTCTCGCCATCAAAAGGATGAGGAAATGTGACTTCTAAGTTGTTTTGATTATTTCCAACTATGGCCATGAACCTGGAATGTTCAATTGCTCAGAAACATCCTGTGGTTGCCGTACTTACTCTCCTATCACATATCAGGATTAGTTTTACTCTTATTCATTCGAAGTATTTGAGTATGAGATAGTGATAGATTGGAATAGTCTACCCATGCTATATCATGTGTATATCATAGTTCCCACCTCAGATAATATATATCACGTTTTAATGCAGGTCAATTGCAATACAAGACTTCTAAACATACAATATAATTATTGCGGCCGGTGAAAGTGAAATGGCATTTTCTCGAAATCTTCAGTTTCATAGCTGAATAGGACAGATCTGTTTTGCAAAACGTGAGCTGTGCTGAAATGAGTGGGGATTCCCATAACTCAAAAACAAAATAATAGATTGACAAAAAGTTTCTTTGCTAATATCTGAATATAGTACCGTAATAGGAAATAGATTATTAGATCTGTAAGTTCATTCTGTCATTGAAAGTCAGCAAAATTCAAATTTGGCTCGACTATTATAAGTTTATTTCGATTCGATGAATGAACACCGTAGGCTATATAAGTATATTTTGACTATAATCAGAATAACAATAAAATGATTGATAAAAATAAATAAATAAAAACTGATTATGAAATCAGAAGAGCAAACAAAACCTTAGATAAGGTTTAAAACCTATAGAATTTAAGATGAAAGATTTTGCCAAGAAGTGTTACGTGTTCTCTCACCTAAAATTATTTTACACACGTAGGCTACCCACCGACACCCCCACACACAACCACAGAGAAATTAACAATCATAGTGACCGGTACCCGGACCGTACTCTGCTGATACACCGCATTAACTTATATTCAGTTGCATAGACTGATAAAGGATATTTCCACTGAACCGCATTCGCACAACATACTGGTTGAATTACAATATAATTGCATGCATTCATTTATTGAATATAAATGATGTCTACAACAACAAAATTCGCAGGCTGATGTCTCATCCACGATAAACTTGAATTGACATCTATTACGCCACAATAATTAAATGAAGAAATGATCCTGCAAAATAACAATACTAATTCCTTTATCCTTGCAGAAGTCAATATCTAAGAATGAAAAAAAAAAAAAAACTTATAACCTTAGCAACCAACATATTCCTGTATTCCTATACCCTGTCTTTCTACCTTAATTAATTATAATTACTCATACCTATAAAGTTACTGATAGATTTAAATACTTATTACAATCTGGACTATAATTTGGCAATAATAGGCTCTAGTTTGGGCAATGAAGTGGTCTAGCCCACCTCTTCATCCACCCAATTCTGGCAACTTTGGTTGGGCATTTTGGCATTTGACTCCATCTATAATCAGCTTGACAATATATTTTTTTATAAAAGTTTATCTTTACTGTTCACTCCCATTTATAAAATTGATCAATTTGGCAGTGGCAATCATCATAAATTTATTAATATGGTGTGGCAAGTAATTTTTATTTATTTATTTTTTATTAACTACCAGTATGTAATTTTTCATGTTCCCTTTACGTAATAACTTCTATAGGGTTGTGTGTGTGGGTGCGTGTGTGAAATATTTCAATTATTTTAGGTGAGTGAACACGTACCACATCTTCTTGGCAAAACCTTCCATCTTATATACATTCTGTACGTTTTAAACCTTATCTAAGGTTTTGTTCGCTCTCCTGATTTCATAATCAGTTTTTATTTATTTATATTTACCATTCATTTTATTGTTTTGCTGATTATGGAGTCGAAATAAACTTATACTTATACTCAGTTTCTTTTTTTTTTTTTTAAATGGATCCACAATGTGGATTATTCAATATGTAAATAATAAATAAATGAAATATAAATAAAGATATATTGTGTACCGTAAGTGAACAAACATATATACCAGTAATATCAAGATAATTCCATCAGATATAATATTCCATATAATCCAGGGAGTTCCAATTATTATACTCAGTTTCAAATGCAGCACATCGCAGTCGTGCAAAAATCTTAACATTTGCAACAGCTTAACTCTGACCTTTCACCTCTACTGTTCGTGTAAGTTTCCAAGCCGAGAGGCTTTAAACTGACAAATAAAAACGCTGATTTCAACTGATACTCATCTAATAAGCATGGTTAAAAAATTGTTTTAAGAAAAATATGTAAGAAAAATGAGTAAAAAAATGATGCACCCTGATATCACGTAACAATTCGAATAAAACGTCATTGCTTGTCTGTTTTGGATTACATCTGGCAAACCTGCTTTTAACCAAAAATTGTGCATATTTATGACGTCATAAATAAAAGAACTGTTTTGGGATTATTCATCATGATATAATAATTTCACCCCGAAGTATTTGCTAATCTATGCGAGCATGCCAGCATTGACCTGCTTCGGGGCAAAGATCAAACATTTTCTGTGTGGGAGACAGTTCAGTATAAAGTATTGGATATGGATGTGGTGTTGCGGTCGTTCTGTGGAATATTCAAATAGCAAAGGATCGCGGTCTCGAATTACTATGCATTGAACTATTTATTTTCTACAGGCACACTAAAAGTCAGGAACGCTGGGGCACATAAGCACAGGTCAGTGTAAGATAGAATTTCTCGCTATTTATTGCAGGGTTGTTGAACCGGATAAGACTTACAACCGGGAGTGCCACGTGTGATGAAAGACATTACGAACCCCCACGACGAAATATATTATATTTACACCGTAAACAAACTGCCAGATTGGTTGGGACAATATAAGTATAAAAAAGACAGAAAATTGTCCTCAGATAATTTTGCTCCATGACATTTTATAGCAGATTCATTGTAGAGTTAAGAGGACATATGTGTGAATATATATTATATTACAATTTTTCTCCAAAAGGCTGATACTTTTTTTTTCGCTATGACGTCATCAAAAATATTGCCATTGGGTGGCGCTACGTGTCCATATATTTGAGCATAGCTCTCTTGTATTACATTGTGATCTAATACAACACTGATCAGTGATCACCATAATACAGTGTTTTCCGACCTATTTTTCTGAATTACCCATTTTCGATTTAATAGGAGTTTTTATTCCCCACATACTAAAGCATCAAAAAGTATTTGGTAATACTTTATTCAATTGCGGCCGATTGGAAACCCCTGCCGTAATAGAAACGGGCTCAGTATAGAAAATAAATGAAGATCATGGGAATATGAGGTGTATATGCTTTTATAAGGCTTTTCTCCCTAATGAACCTGACTAAAATCCGCCTGCCAATCTTCGAGGACAAGTAAGATAAAACTATAGTTGTGATAAGCCCAAGTGGAGTCCATCGCACTCCGAAAACTTAAAGAGTTCATTGCAATTAAAAAAAAATACCAGCGTATAGAGAAAAAATTTCAACAACAAAATTTAACTAGCGCTTGAAATTTAATGCCTGTTAGATCAATACGCAATAATGAGGTTATACCGAAAGCGCAATACTCGGAAACATTTTGTACAAGTCAGCATGAGCATACAAGTCACTCGTGATAAGCGAAATTTGGTTATAATTAGTCATTCTCCGAAACAAAGTGAAAAAGAATTTAAATATAAAATAAATGAAAAAGTATGAAATTTATCTCGATATGTGAGATTCACAATTTCGAATCGAATTTATTCGAATCAACTGCAAGTTTGAATTTTCTTAAAAAACGCCGTGATATGTTAAAAAGGGGAATTGCATGATTCAACAGGCGATACATAACGAAAAGTGGTTTTCAATCGGGTTACGGTAGTAAAGTCCAGTGTTTCTATTCAAATCCGAGAGTATATTTAATATACATATATTGTTTAAAAATATTAAAATGCCTATTAGGCCCGCCACCTTTTATTTAACCTGCTCTACTTTGAGAATCATTTTGTTTTGCCGGTGTTAGATATTTACTTTCGTATTTATTCATAGTTTATACAATTCAGCCAAGTAAACTATTGTAAAGGGGTCGTAACGTTAGGCAAAAGATTTCAAACGCATAACGAGGGATTGAAGCTTCAAATCCAGTGACGATGACTATATGCGAGTCATTACCACCGCAGGTCGTGCACCCCCGAGTTGATGTAACCGCTGCTCAGTTACGGTACGGCTTTCGCGCACAGTCAAGTTTATACACCAAGACAGATGTTTTATAACCGATATATATTGTTAATTAATACAAATCATTTGCTATAGCTCATCTTATGTAGGCAAGACCACACGCGTATGGGAAATCGCCTGTTTTGTCGTTAGCCTTATCACTCGGAATGGTGTGCTGAAACTAATTAGACCCAACTTGACAGTATTTTCATCATGAAAGAAATGCCTAGCGACCATGACCATGATGTTCAAGCATCTTATATTTTTCTTTGCAAAAGACTTGCGGCAAGCCTGTGGAACACAGTCACGCAGATTGTCAAAGAAAAAAACACTTTATTTTATTTCTACGATCAAAACCAGGTTACAATTATGTGCTCAAAAGTCACATAGATTGTCAAATAATATAAACTTTTTTTATTTCTACGACTAAAACCATGCTACTTCTATAAATGCAAAAGCAATGATACTAATACTAATATAATACCAAAAAATATCAAAATACGGCCATCAACTACAAAATGGAAAATTTATCCAATGGACGATTAAATTTCTGTCACATCATGCAAAACATTTGAAAAGTTATACAACCATCAATAAATTGCAGACGAGAATATCGATCAGAGACCGAAGACTTATCGATCGAAAGATAGGGGATCCCCCAAAACAGCGCTCTTACTCCGTAGTGACACCTTGTGTCCCATCACCAATTAATTAATAACTCGCTAATTATACGACATAATTCATCCAAAATCAATAGACTTCTGGTACGACATATGATGAATGCACATGCAAAATCTGGAGCAGATTCAATCTCGCTTTCGTGAGATATCGCGTGCATCTAACAGACAAATACCTATCAACATACTTACCGATTAAAATCGATAAGTAATAAGGATCTATTAGTGTTACTTTGATGTGCAATATCAGCATTTGTATCCCAACCTAAAACATACCATCCAATCCCATTCACCTACGAGCTTATTTGCCTATGGGCAGTGTATTTATGATATTTTCAAGGTTACCAGAGTTACAACTGTCGCGTTGCATACCGAAGCATTGCCTTATTTTTCAGGGAGGCATCCCTTATTTTATTCCAAATGCAAAAAAAGGGTTATACTTGTGGATTATGTAAAAGATGGTTGATTACTGGTAAGTGCGAGTTGACCACTGGACCCTTGGATGGTTTGCTGGGTGACTATTTTAATAGTCAAATATTCTGGTAACATGCCATAGTCTGCCATAATTGAACGAAGACTTATTGGCTCGGTTTATGTGCTATTTATCAGTTTTATTAGTGTTTCTGATATTTAGACGTAAATAAAATGACTCTTTTACGCCTGAAAATTTATCCTTGCACTTCAACCCTTGACTACCTTTTGTGCTCATTTTAGGAGTATTCTACGAGCTCGCATTCGCAAACTGTGTTAAAATCAATATTTTGTTCTCAAAAAACTGAGCAGCTGCCAATAAAATACTGAACCTAGTCTAGTAATATATCCAAGCAGTTTCGTAATCGTTTTTTTGCTTCGATACTCCGATTAAACCAAGGATTCTGCACGTGACCCAGCTTTAGGCAATTTTATTTTATAGGAGGCCAAAATGACCGCTTGATTTAAACCTATATTATGAAAAAGAGTCATGCTGGAAATAGCGTCTGATTAAATTTCATTTATTGCATTTCCGTCATCTTTGCTGTTTAGCCATTGTTTCTGAAATAAACTAGGAAGTCCGTTCCCAGGGAAACGTTTATTACATGCAACATTTTGGGCTATCAATTTGACGCGGAACACATGAAGGCCTCTCTCACGGAACACCGGTTGAAAATCACTGGTGTAGACAGTACATGTAACGACTTTTTACTGCGTCCCAGCCCTTGATTACTAAATCGTAAAGGCAGTTTCGTTATGTCACTTCAACATATTGAAATTTCAGACGTATCCGTGCATCTCGTTTAAACACATTTACAGGAGAATGAAAATCAACCTATATTTTCGTATCTTAGTTTGGCCCTCTTGAGTTTGCTTCAAGCTTCAACTTTTAAAAAAAATTCCAATTGTATTCGAATAAATGAATCCAGTTGAGAGAGTATCAGCGGTGATGATGGGTTCACTGGGCCTCGAAACTACAAAGCTTGATATAAAACCAGTGATAGAACGATTGTCATGGGATTTAATTACGGTGGACAGGTCAACCTTGTACTTGTTTGTGGGTGTTTCATGGAGATATTAACGGCAATACGGCAATGATCAGTTAAAATTTGGTGATAATCATTAACAATATATTAAAAAAAAAATAAAATATGAGCATGTGAATTTTATTAAACAAAGATGAAGATATATGGTTAAATACAAGCCTTTACCTATCACCACATTGGGGGGTAGATATTGGGTGGACTGAAAGCATGAACTGTGGTTCCAGTTTCTTTCCATACCAAGTTGTTAGGAGAGAAAAGTCAAACAATATATATAAAATTAAAACATCCAACATCGAAGAGACAACTGAAAGTCAAATAATTTATTATGGGTAAGTATGATGATACACAACACGCATAGAAGTTTTCCATTAAACTAAAATGAGCTTCCACTAAATCACAAGTATTTTTCTGAATCATAAAATTTGACTTCAAAATCTACGATTATCAGTCAAACAAGATATTATGGATATTTTTGAATATTCTAGCTTTTAAATTCTGTTCCAAGCTTTTACAATATTTCGAAAACATAATTATACTTATCACGGCTTTGAAAAAATTCAAATGCTTTCACATGAATATGCGTCGAAATTTGAATTTATCTTTTATATACTTTCGAAAACAAAGTACAAATTACATGCATTTAAAGGTAACTCAATTGCATACTAGAAATTAACAGGCTTCAAGTATCTTGGGAATTACTACAAGAATAATTATAACCTTGAGGTGCATTTGGCAAAAATTTTGTATTTGAATTATGTAATTCATAACAATTAAATAGGGAGAAATAATTGAAGAAAAATATAAAAATTATTAGTTGTTGCTAACAGATCTCAATATGAAATTAATATTATACAATTAATTATCTTCATATATCACAAAAATGCATTTACACCGATGCAGACCTAATGTTTTAAATGGAAACAGGCCATATATGAAATGCTAGTGCAGAGATGCAAAAATAAAATCTGCTCCAACTTGAATTTTGTACATCTCAACAGGTGAAATTAATAAAACAAAATTCCCGCTAGTATTACAGCTGATAATGATGACAATTTTCCTGGTAGATAGGAATAACAAGTTAATAAAAAATAGGTAAAGAACTGACCAAAAGGGTAAATTATACATCAAATTGTTTGCATAAGTAGTTAGTATTATGAATAAACAATAGCTTTATAGTATTAAATTGCATAAGAATTAGCAAAATATGAATTACTATGAAAACAAAAACATGAAATGAAAATAAACATATAGGAAATTAACATTCTAATCTTGTAACATTGAAAAATACTAATATTTAGAATTACTCAATCTACTACAGATAGACAGAGTTGATAAATCAACCAATGTCGCATAACAGATTTATCCATGTATTATGTACAAGTGACTCGTAACATTAACATTCAAATGATTGAAATAAATAATATAATAAGTAATTGTAAACGGGGATTTGTCTAAAAAAAATTGCATATTTGAATTATATAATTGACAACAATGAAATACGAGATCTAAATAATTATTTTTTGCCAGCAGAAGTAAATATGGAAGTGATATCAAAATTTAGCAAGAAATATAAAATCAATGTGAATTGCTGAACCATGATTAAATTTTAAAATGATAAGTGATTGGAATAGCGATTATGGATCTCCCTTTAGGCAAAATAAAGTCACATATAGTCACTCTCCAATCATGGCTAATGAAGTCGAATTTGCAAAGAAAAAATATTGAATAAATATATTGAAAAATAATCAGTGGACAATTTGAATTGCGTATTTTATAAATCAAAATTATACAGAGACCGCTCAAATATAGTTAAAGCATATGGTTTACAAAAAGACATTGGAAAAACTAATGAAGGCTATTATGGTGGGATTTTTGGTTGGTTACAGCTCCCCCTGCCAAGCAAATTCATGATACATCTGAACATAGATCAGATTTTGGTAACGGGCTGATAACAGAGTGCTCAACTAGCCTTCTCGCCAGGATAAATACAAAACTTATATATCGCAATTATCACTGACCCACATCTCTGTGACATCACAATGGGGCGGCATAATAGAAAGAGTAAGTAAAGAATCAGTGTCTCCAGCACTGATTACAAAGCAGCAAAAGGCGACAAATGTGTATTTGCAAATTTGAGCACTCAATTCTTGTATTATCTCAAGCTATAAGCCACATAATAGATTTCTTTAGCGGGTACTCCAAAGTGCTTCATGAACCCTGAAAGGTCAGCGAACTCCAGTTTGGGAATCACTGAGTTAGTTAAAGTAAAACTTGTGAGAGTTATTCAAAAACTTGACTCAAAGCATCATTTTTTTCAATGAATATAAAAATGCATTTTTACTTTTGCAAAGTCTTGAAACATCTTTATCCAGAATGATACCGTAATTGAAATGGAACTGAATAACAGTGGTAGAATAAAATATATAAAAACGGGTCAAATATGCAAACAAAGTATATTTTGACTCCCAAATCAGCATAACAACAATACCTGAGTCTGGAAGTCAATCTACAAATAGGTAAATATAAGCAAAAGCATGAGTTTAATCAATTTTGCGAAATTATTGTGGATAATTTCAAAATATGAAAGGCACATGTTTCCTTCCCACAAACGAAAGAATAATAATAAAATGAAAAACACAAATGAGCACATGTTTGCTCACCTATAAAAAAATGAATACTAGGGGCGTGATAAAAACATTTATTCTCTCTTGCGGATTTGTAAACTCTGACTGACCGCATCTTCTCATCCTTACTCAAAAGATTAACAACATAACAGAATACTAGTATGAGAGAAAATACTGAAAAAAAGCAACTGAAACTTGTAATTAGGATGGAATTAGCCAGAAGTAGAAGGATGAACTGATTTAAATGTTTGTTCATACAGTAGATGAAACACAATAAATATATACATATATGCATAATTATCATGGAGTTGATCAACAATAAAAGGATGAAACGATGAAAAATTGAAAAAAATATAAATTGTTGGTTTTGAAAATTCTGACTAATTAACGTTGATTAACAGTATAGAGTTTGATTTAAAAACGAAAGGTTGAGTCAAATCCGACTGATATTGCAGTTCATCAAACATTATAATATTCAGTAAGTGGCATAATGGAATGGTTGATAATGACAATATAAAATCAATGGAGGGGTTTTAATATTATATTGTTCATGTAGAGTCCAACGTCCATTGTTGATTTTGTATTGTTAGTATTCAATTCCTACACAACTTTTACAAGATAGCTACCTGTCTGGTAGGTTTAGATGAATTTTCCACCCCGTTCAGGCAATTTAGGGTCTGTTTGGGTAATGACAGGAACTTATTTTTTATCACTGTACCCCCAAAGTTTGCTGTTTTATCTTGAAAATTGCCTTGAGATATATAAAATGTCCTTTGAAGATATCTTGAAAATCGCCTAAGATATATAAAATGTCCTTTAAAGATATCTTGAAAATCGCCTAAGATATATAAAATGTCCTTTGAAGATATCTTGAAAATTGCCTTGAGATATATAAAATGTCCTTTAAAGATGTCTTGAAAATTCCCTTTAGATATATAAAATGTCCTTTGAAGATATCTTGAAAATCGCCTAAGATATATAAAATGTCCTTTAAAGATATATAAAATGTCCTTTAAAGATATCTGAGTCATTCTGACTGATATTGCAGTTCACCGAACTTTATAATATTTATAAGTGGCTTGATAATGACACTTCGAAATCAATGGATGAGTTTTAATATAGTATTGTCCGGATAGTGTTGAGCGTCCATTGTTGATCATCTACTGTTAGTATTCAATTCCTGCTGCCTCTTAATTTCGCCTCCAATGCATCAAGAAGTTTATCGAGATGGTCATCATCAGGATATCCATTGCTGAAAAAGATTAGATTGCATGAGAGATAATGGTAGTTGCATATGAGTCTGATTTCAATTAACTGTAAAAAATAAGATGTTTGATAAAAGAACACTGAAAGTCACAAATATTTGACTCCTTAGTACTAAGAAACGCTTAACTTAGCAATGCCTGTGTGAGTGAGATTTGAATGTAAGATTTAGATGTGTAAAAAGAATGCCATGTCAACTTTACTCGTAGGTAAAGACGAATGTCCAAACAGGTAATTTTTTCAGATATTTGATTTCATTGATACTGTACTGAAATATGAAACATCAAAATCACTGAGCCCAACACCTTATCCATGGTGCAAAGGAAGGCTTCGCCAAACATTGATCATTTTTGAAACCGAGTAATGCCCCAAAGTCTTATTGTCTGCTTGAACAGAGCACTGATCAAACCGAAGTTGTAAAACCACCAAATAAAATATATATTCATGATGCGCGATGGCATAATGGTTGAAGCGTTAAATTTAATTGGGTTGGCATTGCAAACTGCACATCTTTGGTTCAAATCCAATGGCCATCACCCTACCCAAAACATTGGGAGGCAATGCCGAACCAAAAATAAACTAGTTCTGCCAAATATTATTAGCTCCTTAAATATTGCTACACATCAGTAGAAGTTTAAACAGGGCTTTGTTCACAGCAAAATGTGTGGATAAGCGTCGTATATATAAAAACTCAAAGATCTCAGTTATAATAGAATTTTAAGAATAAGCAGTGTAAGTGTAACCATAATTTATATGTTGGATGCCCAATAAAACATTGACAACAGAGAAGCAGAAAATTTAGTCGTTACTGGAATACGGATCAAATAGTTACAAAATTGGGCAACCATAATTCCAATGACAGATGTGACAACAGAGAAACCTAGTAAACAACAGCTGGTCGTTGAACCTGGTTACAGTCACGTTGCAGACAATTCAAGCCTGAATACCATAATGGTTGATTCTGATTGTCACTAAGAAATTACCCTCAGTCACATACACCCTAACATTTTGCAACAGCATGACAAATCATGGTCAATATTTATCAGAAATAGAAAGAATGCTTTCTGGCCATCCCTCGCCCATCAACTGGAATTTGATGGACGCGATGGTTTCTTATATATAGCTTTGTTCAAAGTTAACGGTGTATAATAGATGTGTATAAACAAATTTAAATGTTGCTTGAAATCAAGAGAGAAAAGTTGAGAACGTTGTACTTGATTTTACCTAGGACGAGGCATTATATATGTGGTTGAGTGATTACAAATGTCACAAGCTGGATGGATGGTTATGGGATCAAAACTGCGACCCAAAAATGCCTTTCTTTGATTTATAAATAAGAGTTTGCAAAATAGTGTTTAATACAAAACATGACTTTTTATGTGCAAGTTCATTTTTCTAACTTTGCATGGAAGGTCAGTTTGGAGAATAAATATCGATTTGGTTTATTTTTAAGGTACTCCCGTAGTATGTGAACCAAGATGGCGGACATCAGTATGTGTATCAGGTTTGGGTTGGGCCATAATTTCAGGTACAAATACTACAGGAGTCACTTGGCTGGTCCCCGAACTCGTAATCGAACTAAAACAAGGAAAATTGGCCTAACCCTAACCTGGTACACATACTATGTTCGGGTGTCCGCCATCTTGTTGTACATATTACGGAGCAGCGCCAATTTAAATTTTTTCAATTCACAATTTAAATCTCAAATTTGGTTGGAACCAAATTTTTAATACATCTGTACTTGATATTACTTACTTGAGGCCCCAGTCAATCCTTATAACAATTGTGCATATTTTGGAATATTTAATCAGAAGACTTACTTATCTGGACCTCCAAGTTTGTTAGTCTTATGAGGAATTTCATCATTCCATATTATCTCTCCTCTGCTACTTCCAATTATCTGAATCTTGAAGAGCAATCCTGCTTTGCTTTCTCTAGCAAGAGTTTGGATGCGTGATCGAGGAAGCGATGCCCAGGTAGATATTCAGTGAATTTCTTTGCCTCATATGAAACACTCTGCAAAAATAAACGCAATAAATTATTCAACTTCTATCTCTGATAATTTATTAAAACTGATATAAACACAGGTGCTCCAGAAGTATGCGCAACAAGATGTCGCACAACCTGAATCCTAACCGGTACACACATACTATGTTCAAGTTATGCGCCATCTTTGTGGGCATACTTCTGGAGGTCCAAAATTTCTGCAACTCAGAATCGATTCCTCAGAAGCAGACAGTTGCAAAAGCATATTTTTGGGGATTTTAGTTGGGATGTTCTCAAATACTCGCTCTGAACAAGGCACAAAACAAGCAGGCACTGATACGTTAATTGAACGATTGGAATCTTTCTCACTAAACATTGACTATCAAAACATTTGATTTCTAGGTCAGGAGGAGGGCACACGTTTGAACCAAAGATGTTTTACATGTGCAAACAAGTAAAATATCCTCAGGAAACATATAATCAGTGGCACCTTGTTCAGAGTTGCCTTCACATAAGATTAAAATTTTTTTTAATTTTTCAAAAAAGAAATGAAACATAATATATCTATGATTGGAAGCAGAGTTAGAATATGATGACACTAACATTTTACTGATACACAAAAAATCCACTGATATGTAAGAGGTTATATATAAAAAAAAAAACAAAGGACCAACATTTTTCCAAGCAGAGCATTGCTTGCCAATTTATACACATCGTTGGTGAGATCGTGATCTGGGATTTGAAGATTAATGTGAAGAGAAGTAGCCAAACTACGATGGCAGCACAGGTTAAAAATAGTATATAATGAAATAGGTAGGAGTGTATGATAAATTAGGTGACAATGCAACCAGACAGATTTCAGTACTACAACAAATAGTAGTGCCTTGCGTATCAGTGGCTGCTCATACATAGCCTTGTTTGGAACAAAAGACATGACAAACGTTTCATACAAAAAATTCATATGGTAAGTTTGTCATTATAGGCGTTTGGAATCTTATAGTCGGACAAAACTATCAGACTTAAGATAGATTATGATGATTATTGCCAAAATGAAATACCTAATTTACTATTTCATATAAATTCTTAAATAATATTTTTTTCCAATATTAAATATATTTTAAATTGGGCCATGTCCAACAAGAGTCTGTGAAAACCACTGTACAATTACATATGTGGAAATTTAATTCAGTAATGCAGAATAACTGATATAAACACAGCTTGGATTGATTTTTGCAATTTGCAATGTGAGATTTTAAAGAAAGTCATACGATTTTCTTCAATAACCAAATGCTTTGAAAGACAAATTTTGAAATGAAAACCTCAAATCGAGAATTTGCTCTATGTAATATAAATAATTGTGAATATATTCATTTATTTTGGACATCAGCACTGGTAGAGGTAAATTCTGCAAGGGGTCATTAATAAACCAACATAAAAAAATGCTTTCTGGAAACATCGGAAAAATTCTGGAACATCTAAGCACTGAGGTGTTATGATGGCCTTGTGGTTATAGCATTGGACTTAGCTATGTTGGATGATAAATTGAAGATCTCAAGTTCAAATTCCATGCCCAATGCCTTATCCAGGATGTAATAACTTGAGTAGGCAATTCCAAAACAAAAAAATTACATTCCATCCAAAAATAATAGCTTATTATGCAATAGCCCTGTTTGAAGTGAACAATGTAATAAAAAAAAAGTGTAATTAGAATTCAGTTGCTATTTGGGGGCAGAAAAATTGTATTTGGAAGATTTAATGTTAAACATGGAATCAATGTAAATTATTACAACAAGAATCAAATTTAATACTCAGCCAACTGAATTCATTGCATGACTCACATTCAGACTTCCAGCAGGGAATGTGTAGGTGACTACACGAGTGCCGCCTGATCCATATCCTGGCAGTGATTCAAGCCACTTTACCACTAAAAATGTTCCACCAGGTGGTTGTTGGTTGATTAGACCAGATGAAGTAGCTTGACTTGAAGTTTGAGATTCTGTAAATTGAAAATTATTTTAGTGAAAGATGATCACAAGACATGATTCTGATTGTGCTTAGAATGAAATGATAGGGCATTTTGTAATATTATGTATATAAGCCCTCATGAAATCTTATAAGCCCCCACTGCAGTGCTAGGCTTAAATCGTGTATTATATTTTTACTAATGCTTTTGCATATGAGTAATATTGAATATTTTGTCAGAATCTACTATTATCTGTAAGTAACGACATTGCCTACCCAATCTGTTACACCCTGGGTGAGGTGTGGGATTTGAACCAGGGAGGTGTAATCTGAAATGGCAACGGCTAAGCCCAATGCTTCAACCACTGCGTCATCACCAACTGGATATTGGTTCGTTTGATTTTAATCTCGTTACTTTCAAATCATAAGTACCAGAAACTCGAGTGGAGTTGAGGTGACCAATATTCTAATTATGTTAAATACCAAACCAGTATTTATATTGTCTATGGATTAACACTAATTTCAATTAGCCTACATATATTCTGAATTAGAATAAATTCTAAAAAAATTAATAATGACATATTTTATTTTTTTGAGTTGTCTTGAAAATAACATTTTATTCAAAAACACCAATTTAATATAGCAGAACTTCCTAAATATCTCTTCATTGAAGCGTTTTTGTGGGAGAAGTGGAGTCGGAGTACGTGTATAAAATATCATATTATAAAGAAGATTTTTGCCATTAATGCAAAAGCTTTATCTCCCATGTCTCACCACATAACTTATAAGGTATAATTTTAGCAAATATTGCTATGTAATGAAAAATTGGGTTATAAAATTACTCGCACACAGCTATTTGATTAAGTTTATACTCGCATGCAAATTATTTGTCAACTTTATCATTTTTCCATTCAAAAACGGAAAAATGGCGATTTCGTAGTCTGCAGCTTTTTACAAAAAAGAGATTCAGTAGTGAACACTGCTCATCAGAATAATGTCATACTAACTGAAGTATGCTTATGGGACCATGTCGAGCCATGAATATAACATTTGTGCTTCTGTAAATAATTGAAGTCATGTATTTTGAAGGCCCCTGAACATTTGCAAGATTTTGGAATTAAGGCTTGACAATTTTTTGAAGTACAAGATTGAAATTTGGAATTGGGTGCCATTCCCCTTATCTAGAAAGGTCCTTCATGTATACAACAACGTTCGTACCAGTAGAATTGTAAAAGTTTTATTTTTTTAATGACATCAGCGTGAAACCATTATATTAATCCTACAGTATATCTTACAGCCTTGTTATGCACAGGTGAAAGATCCATGACTGGTAATGCTGCTAAAAATTTGCCAAAAACACCATTCAAATCTTAAGGTCATGCAGACTTGCAAATTTTGATATTTGTAGGATTTCCTCGATAATAACAAATGACAACAGCGAGAAACTAGTTTTATGTTTGTTCAAGTTTTAGGAGCTACTTGTTTATAGCCTTGTACAAAAGTAGGAGACGTGATATATTGTACAAGAAACCCAACCTTTAGTTTTAGATCTTGCTCCTGATGATGAATTCCCCTGCTTATGCTGATGCTTCGGTCTTGCAGAACGTGAAGTTGCAGGCTGCTCATCCAGGCTTCGGCTTTCTAAATGTTTAATAATGTTTAGGCCTCTAATATATAGGAATTTTTTTTTTATCCAAGAAACAAAAAATTGTATAGTTAAACTTAATGAGCCTAAAATTATGACTACCGGTAATTATATTAATTTTACAGGTCTCCAATTCATAATTTGAATACTGCTTGAAATGCTGTGGACATAAAATTTATATTCATAGAGGCAAAAAAATGACAACAGTCACTTATAATCATGATGAATGCCAAATCAGTATCAATTTTGAAGAAGGAAGACTGAAATATTACATGATATTCACCGTTTTGTTAATAGTGTTTGCACATTTTGTGTTATAATAGTACATGTATATGCTTAAAATTGCAAACTGTGCGTGACACTTTGGGGATCGAACAAATGAAGGAAACACGATAATTTATGCATAGTGAAAAGATCAGAGAGATTGGGAATATACAATAGCAGGAATAGATTAAAAATAATTTGGAACCGCACTGGCCTAAGCCTATAACCAGTTCGGCCTATATCAGGTAAGACAAGTATTACATAATTATTATTTATTTTATTCATTTGGGCAAAATTTAAAAAAATATTATATTTTTGTGTCATCAGGTTTTTCATAACCATATTTTTACACCATTCGAAGCAGAACATTAAATAAATTCTGGCAAATTGAGAATCGGATGAGTTTTTCTGATGTACGATAAATATCCGATAAATTCTCATTTCCTTGATTAGACATTATCATGAGTATATAGATTAACACTAATTTTAATTAGCCTACATATATTCTGATTTAGAATAAATTCTAAAAAAATTAATAATAACAAATTTCATTTTTTTGAGTTGTCTAAAAAATAACATTTTATTAAAAAAACATCAAATTATTATTGCAGAATTTCTTAATTACGGTATGTCTTCATTGAATGGCACTGATTTTATTTTCAATAAATTCTATGGAAACCCCATAGAATTTATTGAAAATAAATTGGGGGGGGGTTACCCCCAACCTTCCGAATTTTTTTGATAACTGAAAAAGTCGCCGATAACGCGTGCAATTGCCTTCTGCTAAAATCGCAGATTGTTTTCATCAACATGGCACGTTATTTAGGCCGTAAACGCCCTTTACATTGGTGTCTATACTCTCTAAATCACAAATTTGTGCCACGGTATCAATGATAATTATTTTATTTTTGTACTCTCACGGAATAGTGAAAACTGAAAAAGTCGCCGATAACGTGTGCAATTGCCTACTGCTAAAATCGCCGATTGCTTTCATCAGCGTGTTATTTAGTCTGTAAACGCCTTTACGTTGGTGTTTATTCTCTCTAAATCACAAATTTGTGCCACGATTGGCACGATATACATGTTAATTATTTTTCTTTGTACTTGCACGGAACTGTGAATTCAGCGAAAGTTATTATAAGTTCATCGGTGGTGAGGTTCTAAAGAAAATTGACGGAGTGAATCCATGACCTTGACCGAAACAAGGTTGTAATCACGTTGCGCAAAAGAAAAATCATTTTTTGTTGAAAAAGTCGGCTCTTTTAACAAGTGGCGCAATTGGGCGTCTGATCGGCCTGGTTTTCGAGGCGGTGAATTTGAATTTTTGATTTACTGGTATACTTTATATCTATTTTCATTGTATCAAGTAAAATTGTACTAAACATGATTTTATATCAGATATCAGGTTTTACTAAGGGCGATAACGAGGTCGCAAGATTGCAAAAATACGTATCAAAATTAAATACATCAGGAGGCTTATCTCATATTTTTATATCCACAGATCGCCGTGGTATTTTACTGCAGTGATGTTTTTATTTTGACGTAAGAAGTTGCAACCGCGAGTTACGTTGGACACAATTAAATTAATATATAAGGACATTTTAGAATCTCGTAGTTGTCATGAATCGAATATTATACGGGACAGAAGATGAAAAGGCGGCTCTATGAACGATCGTGTGGTCGTGGTGACTGTTACATACGGGTACGGCACTGGAAATTTCCGATTTTAAAAATCCTGGCTGTGCGCCTGGTCGCACATATCCTAAAATATTTTACATTTCCTTTTTTATCAAATACGAAGGCAGCCGTGTGCGGTGCGTCTATAAATTATCTGGCATCCCATCAGCCGGTTTGTTTCCGTGGGTATGTACAATGTGTTGCTAGCGGACTTCAACGAGAAGACGATGAAAATGAATAAAAAGTTTTGAATTTCCTGTGTGTGCTCACTTACAGACATTACGTTCTCTCTCAGTGGTCAGCTCCTCCGGCCGCTGTTCTCCTACCCGCTGAGGTTTCGCTTAGCTTAGTCTAGTTCAGGGGCGCAGCCTTTGGGGTCTGCGGGTCGAAACCTCCCCCATATGGAATGTGTAAAAACGACGACTAATAGGCGCGACTTGCCACGCGCCGAATAAGCTCACAAAATTTTATGGCTCCGGATGCCGTCAAGTAGAAGCGACGTGATTGTGAGTGATGTGACCGAATAGGGCGATTTATGTACCTTTCCCCTGACCCCTGAATTTCTTCCCATACTTTACCATTGCAAAATTTTCGGTGCTCATTTAAAGAGTGGTTTTGCGAGTTGGCGCCTGTAAAATGGGGTATTTTTGTTTCAAACCATTATTCTGATACATAGCATTCAACAATCTGTTTTTTAAAAGTACCGGTGAATGATTTTAGCCTAGTCTATTGCAGCTATTTCTACACTAATTTTTTATTACTGCAATTAAACTGAAACTTCTAAGAAGACAAAGTGATCATTGAATTATTTGATTTATATTTAAATATCCGAAACAGACCTGAAAATTAACGAATAGATTTCAAAAACGCGAAACAGGGTAATATTTACGCTGACGCCTGAAAATCAGTCTTGAGCGAGAAAAGTGTCTGAGCGGATGCGAAACTACGTCACTCTTTGCATCTTGCTGATTGGCCAATGTCCCGAAGTAAACAAGGAAGTCGATGCTCGGGGAAACATCCATTCAGACCGCAATTTCCATTTGATGCCCTTATTCCTGGCAAATCCTGACATATTCAGTTTCGATTTCTAGAAACATTCCGTATCACACATAGCAATTTTCAGAATATCAGTTCTCTTAGAAACTCGCGTTTTGCGGCCCCCGGCCAGACCACATGTTGTTGTCAAACTTGGCAATTACAAATTTTGGCGCTCCGAAAGTATTCGCACCAAGATGACGCACAACCTGAACCCTAACCTGGCACACATACTATTTTCAGGTTGTGCGACATTTAGTACACACCTAAATTTCAGAACCCCCCCTTTGAACATTCCTGGCTACGCCCCTGGTCTAGTTGGCCAACGCCAACTTTTTATTCAGTATTTCTCTTTCTTCTTTCCGGTTGTACCTTTTTTATTTATTATGCTATAACTTAATTCTAACATTTATTTGTTACGGGTTCAACCATTATTATGATTCATATTAATATTATATTATGAGTTTTGTAGGGGCTTATGACGAATTAGGGCATTTACAGGTAAAATGTATCCCCATTTATGGAATTTTCGACCTACGAAGGGACTTCCGCGACAAATTAATTTTGTAGGTTGAGTTTCTACTGTAGTTGCAAGCACAAAAAATTTCCTATTGTTTTTGATCTTACAGCATTTACAGTTGATCTTACAGCAATTTCTAAAAAAAAATGCTATTAAAAACTTAGTGTCACACCGACTTTAACGAATTCAGTGAAAAACACGTTTTTATAACATTGTGTTTTTGCAACAGGATTTTGCTAGCTGGTCCCACCAATATGACAGTGGAAATCAGATACCCGTATAGGCTTTGCAACGCAAAGAGATTGGAATTGCTCGCACATACAAGATTAACTGAATTAAAAACTAGTTTCACGGGTACACCATTCAAAATTGCCACTTCACCGTGGGACGCACAATTTTTCTTTGTGGGCTGCAGTTTGCATGCCTTTTTAAACCAATCAAAATGCATGGACAAAATATCACTCACCAGGATAATTTTGCACCAACTCAAGAATGCTTACCTTGATAACAAATATAACATCTGGGATTCTGTGGCTAATAGAAGTCACAATCTTTGAAGACATCCTTACCAAGCAATGATTGTATTGGTTGACATTTGGATTTTAAATTTAAAAATTGGAATATTATTTGATAGAATTAGCCTGAAAATGGCGGTCAGGCTGTTTTAGGTAGTATGGTCAAGAACCACCATTCGAATAATTCATTGCCATGCGATATGCAAATTTCGGTATTTGTATAAACGCATACATAGTTTACATATTGGATCCCCATATGAAAAATTACTATGCAACGCTTGAAAAATCCAAGGCCACAATATAAGTCAGCTCAAGTGTTGGAGTTTTGCAAAATAAGAAGAGTTTCTAGAATATCAGCTTGGATTGACTAGTTGTCAGTCTGGGAAATTATTTAGAATCAACAATTTGCCATACTTGATTGGGTGCAAATTGCATATTGATAAAACAAAAAAAACATCTCGTCACCTTTCATCTTTTGTCTCAATTCCTTATTTTCTTTCTTTGTTTGTTCCATTTCTTGTGATTGTTGACGCATCATCATCTCTAATTGTTGTCTGCTTTTTTCTGATTCTTGTTTTTCTTTCTCTGCTTCATCTTTCTGTCGTTTCAGTTCTTCCACTGTCTGAGGTTGCTTGAAGCCTAATAAATACATAAGCAATACAATTAAGTGAATGAGTATAATAGGACATATTGGAATTCTGAAATTACAATACAAAGCCAAAAAACGTTTTTATCTCAATCAGTCTTGTAATTCCAAGGTTAAAAGGGTTTTACATGACAGGTACAAATATCTTGAATTGTTATCAAGTTAAAACACAACCCCAGCATGCCCTTCAAAAACCCATCAACGACTACTAGTATAAGGATAAGCTATGGACTATTGTATGAAAATTCAATTTTATAATTCAATCAGTTCCTACCTCTGAAAATTCAAATAGATAACTAAGACCTTAAAATGAAATAATTCTTTTTTCTATTTATTATAGCCCTATTCAATACAGCAAATACAGATGACTTACATAGGTTAGGAAATGGGCAAACCAGTTCCCCACCAAAGTATTTATGCTGTCGGATTTGATCCAAAGTAGGTCGCTCTTTTGGAATTCGATGAAGCATCCAGCCGACTAAATCCCTCATCTCACTTTCAAGTTTGCTCAGGTCACATCCTTGATTTTGCATTATAAGGTAACTCCATCCAACAGGGTTATCACCAAATGGGTGACTCCCATCAGTCTCAATGAAATGTATCACAAGTGCAAGTGAGAATACGTCGGCTTGTTTGGATATGACATTGTCATTGTATGTCTCTGGGGCTCTCCAACCATCTGTACCAATGCCCAAAGCGCTCGCTTTGGTGACAGAATGACCGGGTTTCATTTCTTTGCTTAATCCAAAATCTATCACTTTCAATTGCGTTCCATCTTCTGATATCAAGATATTATCTGGTTTTAAATCGCGATGTATGACATTATTCCTATGGATGTGGGCAATGCCATTTACAAGTTGTTGGATGAGTATCTGCTTGATTCTTTTGGTTCGTTTTGAACCTTTTATGAAGTTAGTCAAATTGTCGGGGCCACATAGTTCCATGGCAATGAAAATATGCTTGACTGGGCCAAGGTGATAAATGCCAGAATCTATAATGTTGGCAACGTTCTGGTGAGGGCTGAGTTTGACCAGAATTCTTGCTTCCCTCTCATTTTCCTCGCTGTACTTCAAGGATTTCACAGCAATATCACATTGACCAGACTTTCCATAAATCTTCACACCCTTATAAACATTTCCAAGCTTGGAAATGGACTCGTAATGAAGCATGTAGAGTGAATCAGTCAAACGAATTGAACCTGGAATATAAAACACTTCTTGAGACATTGTACCATAACCAATAGCATGGTAATTACATTTTTTTCAACGATTCAAGCAATTTAAATAACTAAGTTTTCGGTTCAAATCCCATGTTCACCACCTGAACAAGGAAGTAATAACTAGAGCAGGCAATGGAGAACATGTAAGATACCAGTCCTTCCAAAGCAGTAGCTCCTTCACATCAGTGGCTACTTATACAAGGCTTTGTTCAGAGTGTGAACATCTCATAAAAAATCATGACTTCGTTATACAATAGGTCTGCAAATATATATATATAAATGCTCATTCAGAAAATAGTTCATACAATAGCAATCAATGTTCAATTTCACACTTGTCACAGCCCACAGTCTTAGTCTTTTATTAAATATTATGTATCATCATTTTATATTCAATTTCTCACGAGAATACTAAACCTGTTTATGTTGAGCATTGTGAAAATGCCTCAAAAATAAATGTATCTAATGACTTGTATCATTAGGCTGGGCATTGCCCCGAAAATAAATCTTCCAGAAGATTTGAAATATTATCTTGTAATAGAGTACAAACCTGGAATTGGGTTGTTTCTATTTGAACTTGTAGAAGGAGTATCTTCCTCAGATGAGGAATCATCACGTCTTTTCTTTTTATCACCCTTTTGGACTGAGATGTCAGAACTTTTAGAAAAGTAGAAGTCTGTTTTTATTTTATCCCCTGCAAATTAAAAAGAAAATACAAGAAAACATGAATCTCCCAGCAGCTGAGCAGAGTAGGTCATTCAAGATATATAATATTATTTACTGACCTTGGTTTTGATTAAAAACTACGGTGTTAGCTATCACAGCTCCATGCTTTCGGGATTTTTCCATCAGGTAATCCAGACCTCGAGCAAGATTTTGGTCTAAAGCTTGACTTGTGCCAGGTAAACTTAGTGCTTGAGAAGCATTTTGAGATGTTGTGGGATCTTCTCTATCATGAGAAGTTGAAGGTTGGTCTGGTGATTCTGAATCAGAGTCATCTAATTCAATTATATTCGGCAATCTATCCATTTTATTCAGAATTCTTCTTGTTCTAAAATTTACTTAGAATGAACTACGAACACCAGCTATAAAAACAATATTATCGGTCTGTGATTCGAGTCTATACCTGTTTACCCAAAAATAAGACATTGTCTTATTTCAATTTTCTTTCGAAAAATAACACTAGGGCTTTTCGAAGGAAGTCTTATAATTTTATTTATCAAAAATGAAATTAGAATATACAGAATTAGGAGGTTTTCAAATATAAAAACCGATATTCATTTACTGTTTACTCAAATGACACGTTTTCCTCTATCATACGTTTTAGATTGATCATTTGAAACATATGGGAGAGATTTCTTGCCATCGACCAGGTAAAAAAAAAATTGCGATATTGACTACGGTAGGTCTTATTTTAAGGGGAGGGGTTATATTGAAATCATTCTCAAAATTCAGGCTAGGTCTTATTTTCGGGGAAACACGGTAGTATACAGTTGCGGTACCGGTAACAACTTCTGAAAAATTTAATCCGCTAGGATAGGATTAAGTTTCATATTTATCCCGGGGATAGGGAAGCCAATAAAATAGCTAAAATATTACGACGAATCTCGACCTCTCGTCCGATTACCACTTAAATTCAGATATTTGATTAGTTATCCAGGTATTGATTTCAGATGCATGTGGTTACCGCCATATTTTACCCAATTTCCTGAGTACAGTACGGCACACTATCCAAATTCCAGTAATTTCCCTACATTTGGTTCAATAAAACAAACACTCAATGTGTCTCACAAACGAGGGGTGTCTGGCACCATGTCAGATGCATCATATCGCGCCATGCTTGTCTCAATAATAATCTAAATTAATCGTGGCCGCCACATGACCAAAATTGTCGTTTTTTGCTAAAAACTCTTGAATCCCACGGTAGAATTTTTTTTCTTCATTAAATCTGATTATTTTTCCCCGAGGAATTCAATGAGGACGTTATTAGATTGCGCTTCTTTGTAGTATTTTGCGCAACTTCATTATACTGTATTTTTACCGTTATTGAGAGACAACAATGTCCAGACGTCTCACAAATGAGGGGTTTCTGATCATTGGTAAAACGGGTTTCTCCGAAACGAGACAATGTCACCCGATCTGTATAGTGTGCCGTATGGAGTATGGCAACCAGGATTTACAAGATCAATCAAAGATAATTGTAAATAATAACAAAACGATCCATGTGTGTTATTACGTGTCCGATAATAAACACATGTAATTACAATGCCTTCAACTTATATATTGCTCACAGGCTTACGTACTGTAATAATCTAACTAAAGCGGAAAGTCTTGAAGCCAGAACCGAAAGCAGCCATGTTACCATATCCAGTTATTTTTGTGTGATCCTATTCCACTAATAGAATAGTCCCCCTACGATTTGTATCCAATATGGCTCAGTAGGCTACAACCAAAGTGCCTATAACCTATAGACACTTTGGCAATAACCACCAGCTTTTGATCGCTGTTGGCAACGAGCTTCATTCATTTCTTGTTACGGTCCATGAACGCACAGTTGAACCCCACGAGGGCGCTGTCGCGTGTATTATTACTCTGGTGATAATTTGTTTTTCTGTTAATTTTGATTGATTAAATTTATATAATTTTCCTGTCATTCCCTCTAAAACTTCTTGTTACGGTCCATGAACGCACAGTTAAACCCCATAAGGGCGCTCTCGCGTGTATTATTACTCTGGTGATATGTTCTGATTTTGTTTTTCTGTCAATATTGATTGATTAAATTTGTATAATTTTTTTCTCATTCCCTCTTAAACTTCAGCCCACAGGTGTCGCTGACTTGATGACTGTCACAGTCTTTCGCGACTCCTTATCTATTGCTATGAATATCTCACTTGTATGAATTCTTATGTGTATAATTACATTTTTACGATTTTCATTATACACGTTTGTCATTTTTTCGTGCTTTAATTTTTGTGTTGACTCTTGCATGATGGAAATAAATTATCTGAATCTGAATCCATAACGATCGACTATCTTTTCCAGATCCGATGCTGGGGGTGGTGTTGCCGAGAGTCTAAAAAATCACAAAACCCCGTAGTCGTAGTCACCTGAATAAGTATGTAATATCTACTAACCTTAAATCTCGAAGTAAATCGCCATTGCACGTTTGTTTGGAATGAACATGACAATTGACAACCCAACACAATCGGACAGTATTATTTGTAACGTCATAGGGGACAAGTGGTGTACGAATATACGGTATTATTGCGTAATAGTCACCCTCTAGAGGTTGGTTCGTTCTTATGCGAAGCTCAACATCGATTCAGACATCAAGTCGCGTTTTGCGAAGAAAGAGTTCTACGTAAATATTGTGATATGCGCTTGACGTTGGAAATATGCTAAACAAAGTGACGATGCCGGATTATTTGACATTTGACTACTTCGACGTAGTTTAATTTTGACGTAGAAGTACACAGAACGCCGGGAGCGACTGAAGGCACACGGTGAAAGGGTCAGTGCACTATATGAAAACATATTCCCATCATATTTTCGTAATCGATCGGCGTGAAGAGTTGCATGCTGACCGACAGTTACCGTACTTGAACCACCAGTGGCGTAGCATCCACCCCCGCAACCCCCGCGGTCTCGGGAGGGCCCACAGCACAAAGAGGCCCAGATGGTTAGAATTTAGAAATTTAAGCCGCAAACCAAAAGCTGCAGTGCAAAACAAGTAATGCACATCTTATATCGTTGATGTTAGTTCTGCTCAAATCATTTTGTTACGTAACAATGCCATGGAGTCGTTGATTTTCGCCGTCTTGTGGTTCGATCGCACCGGCAAAACCTCTCAGAATGAAAGAACCCTCAGAATGAAAGAAAAACCTCTCAGTGGCGCACAGAAACGCAGAAGAAGGGCAGAAGAGGAAGAACGAATGGAAAAAAATAAAGTAACGAAGATAAACGGCAAATTTTAGGTTACAATTGCCTTTTTAAATAGCGACATGTTATGCTTTTTGACGAAATAAAAAAAAAAGCGTTGTTTTAGCTTATGTCCGAGAGTTTTTAGGGTAATTTCCACGAAATATATTTCCACGAGTCTTGCTACGCCACTGTGAACCACCCTGAAAAATTGAGAAACCCCGCAAATATTTCACTCACAATTAACTGAAGGCTTTCGAACCTGCGAACTCAATCCGGAGAAGAGGAAATCCGATAAGATGGCTCAATCATTTGGCGAACCACGGCCTATCGCCTGGTTACCAGTTATTACCTCTGAGGTATACACCTCAATGGTTATAACGGTCCGCAATCAGACATTTGGATTCAGAGTTTTCGTTGGAGTTGGAGCCTGAGTCATATTTTCGGCAGGGTTGAAATTCTAAATTTGTCGGAGTAGAAATCTCAGATTTACAATAATAATAAAAGATGCCATGTCTGCAACTTTTTTGACCAGCGGTCACATTAAACGTCCTTCGGTGGCGAGGAGTCATTTCGCTGCGAAACCGCTCATAGCAATTAGAGGTGCCATGGCGAGCGTACTCCTAACGCTTAGCTTACACACAGTGCCATACCTCCGAGCCGAATAAACTACGTTGGCGGGTTACCGGAACGCCCAGTCCGTTGTCAAAAGTGTTGATTTTTACATGTTCACCAAGCTGTATGTGCCCCAAGATGGCGCACAACCTAAACATAGTATGTGTACCAGATTAGGGATCAGGTTGTGCACCATCTTGGTGCACATACATCTCGGGAGCGCTGTGAAATCAACACTAATTGGTCCTGTTCTGAGGTTTACGGGATGTAACATTGAACAACGTCTTTTTAAAGAAGGTTTATCTACAAAAAAACATGCTTGTCGGGCTATTAGTAAATTCTGAATGCTTCAAAAACACAGACTATTTCATTATTCTTTCTTCCTTTTGCTGTTCAAAAAAATCTAAATTCGGAATATTTGTATCGTTAACGGCAAGCCTTTTTTATTTTTCGAACTGAACCCGATATTTGGACAGAGAATATGCGCATGAATTCTCGATGACAATATGATCAACGAAGAGAGCTGGGTGGCTTTAGATGCAGGCCTATGTAATAAAATCGAAAAATGTAAAGTTACAAAATCACAGGCAAGGGATTGTTTGTCTTGGGCGTCCCGCTTCGAAGTCACAAAAATATGGTAAACCTACCTTGGTGATGACCGTTATTGTTTCCCCAGCATCGGTAAAATTGATATTTAGGCGGTCGCTCAGACTATGTGCTATATTTTATCAGTTTTATTAGTGTTTCTGATATTTAGACGTAAATAAAATGACTCTTTTACGCCTGAAAATTTCTCCTTGCACTTCAACCATTGACTACCTTTTGTGCTCCTTTTAGGAGTATTCTACGAGCTCGCATTCGCAAATTGTGTTAAAATCAATATTTTGTTCTTAAAAAACTGAGCGGTTGCCAATAAAATACTGAACCTAGTCCAGTAATATATCCAAGCAGTTTCGTAATCGTTTTTTCGCTTCGATACTCCGATTAAACCAAGGTTTCTGCACGTGACCCAGCTTTAGGCAATTTTATTTTATAGGAGGCCAAAATGACCGCTTGATTTGACCCTATATTATGAAAAAGAGTCATGCTGGAAATAGCGTCTGATTAAATTTCATTTATTGCCTTTCCGTCACCTTTGCTGTTTAGCTATTGTTTCTGAAATAAACTAGGAAGTCCGTTCCCAGGGAAACGTTCATTACATTCAACATTTTGAGCTATCAATTTGACGCGGAACACATGAAGGCCTCTCTCACGGAACACCGGTTGAAAATCACTGGTATAGACAGTATATGTAACGACTTTTTACTGCGTCCCAGTCCTTGATTACTAAATCGTAAAGGCAGTTTCGGTATGTCACTTCAACATATTGAAATTTAGACGTATCCGTGCATCTCGTTTAAACACATTTACAGGAGAATGAAAATCAACCTATATTTTCGTATCTTAATTAGGCCCTCTTGAGTTTGCTTCAAGCTTTAACTTTAAAATAAATTCCAATTGTATTAGAATAAATGAATCCAGTCGAGCGAGTATCAGCTGTGATGATGGGTTCACTGGGCCTTGAAACTACAAAGCTTGATATAAAACCAGTGATAGAACGATTGTCATGGGATTTAATTAAGGTGGACAGGTCAACCTTGTGCTTGTTTGTGGGTGTTTCATGGAGATATTGACGGCAATATGGCAATGATTAGTTAAAATTTTGGTGATAATCATTAACAATATATTAGAAAAAATAAAATATGAGCATGTGAATTTCATTAAACAAAGATGGAGATATATGATTAAATACAAGCCTTCACCCACCACCACATTGGGGGTGGATATTGGGTAGATTAAAAGCATGAACTGTGGCTCCAGTTTCTTTCCATACTGAGTTGTTGGAGTTGGAGAGAAAAGTCAAAATTATATATAAATTAAAACATCCAACATCGAAGAGACAACTGAAAGTCAAATAATTTATTATGGGTAAGTATGATGATACATAACATGCATTGAAGTTTTTCATTAAACTAAAGTGAGCTTCCACTAAATCACAAGTATTTTTCTGAATCATAAAATTTGACTTCAAAATCTACGATTATCAGTCAAACAATATATTATGGATATTTTTGAATATTCTAGTTTTTAAATTCTGTTCCAAGCTTTTTTATTTTGAATAAATTTCATTAAAGCAGCTACGATTTTTCAAAAACATAATTATACTTATCACGGCTTTGAAAAAATTCAAATGCTCTCACATGAATATGCAACGAAATTTAATTTAATCTTTTATATACTTTCGAAAACAAAGTACAAATTACATGCATTTAAAGGTAACTCAATTGCATACTAGAAATTAACAGGCTTCAAGTAGCTTGGGAATTACTACAAGAATAATTATAACCTTGAGGTGCATTTGGCAAAAAATTTCGTATTTAAATTATGTAATTCACAACAATTAAATATGGAGAAATAATTGAAGAAAAATATAAAATTATTAGTTGTTGCTAACAGATGTCAATATGAAATTAATATTATACAATTGATTATTTTCACATATCACAAAAATGCATTTACACCGATGCAGACAAAATATTTTAAATGGAAACAGGCCATATATGAAATGCTAGTGCAGAGATGCGAAAATAAAATCTGCTCCAACTGGAATTTTGTACATCTCAACAGCTGAAATTAATAAAACAAAATTCCCGCTAGTATTACAGCTGATAATGATGACAATTTTCCTGGTAGATAGGAATAACAAGTTACTAAAAAATAGGTAAAGTATTCATCAAACCGGTACATCAAATTGTTTGCATAAGTAGTGAGTATTATGAATAAACAATAGCTTTATAGTATTAAATTGCATAAGAATTAGCAAAATATGAATTACTATGAAAACAAAAATATGAAATGAAAATAAACATATAGGAAATTAACATTATAATCATGTAACATTGAAAAATACTAATATCCAGAATTACTTAATCTACTACAGATAGACAGAGTTGATAAATCAACCAATGTCGCATAAAAGATTTATCCATGTATTATGTACAAGTGACTCGTAACATTAACATTCAAATGATTGAAATAAATAATATAATAAGTAATAGTAAAAGGGGATTTGTCTAAAAAAATTGCATATTTGAATTATATAATTGACAACAATGAAATACGAGATCTAAATCTAAATAATTATTTTTTGCCAGCAGAAGTAAATATGAAAGTAATATCAAAATATAGCAAGAAATATAAAATCAATGTAAATTGCTGAACCATGATTAAATTTTAAAATGATAAGTGATTGGAATAGCGATTATGGATCTCCCTTTAGGCAAAATAAAGTCACATATAGTCACTCTCCAATCATGGCTAATGAAGTCGAATTTGCAAAGAAAAAATATTGAATAAATATATTGAAAAATAATCCGTGGACAATTTGAATTGCGTATTTTATAAATCAAAATTATACAGGGACCGCTCAAATATAGTTAGAGCATATAGTTTACAAAAAAGCATTGGACAAAATTAATGGAGGCTATTATGGTGGGATTATCTGGTTGGTTACAGCTCCCCCTGCCAAGCAAATTCATGATGATACATCTGAACATAGATCAGATTTTGGTAACCGGGCTGATAGCGGAGTGCTCAACTAGCCTTCTCGCCAGGATAAATACAAAACTTATATATCGCAATTATCACTGGCCCACATTTCTGTGACATCACAATGATAGAAAGAGTATGTAAAGAATCAGCGTCTCCAGCACTGATTACAAAGCAGCAAAAGGCGACAAATGTGTATTTGCAAATTTGAGCACTCAATTCTTGTATTATCTCAAGCTATAAGCCACATAATAGATTTTTTTGGCGGACCCTCCAAAGTGCTTCATGAACCCAAAAGGTCAGCTGACCCCAGTTTGGGAATCACTGAGTTAGTTAAAGTAAAACTTGTGAGAGTTAGTCAAAAACTTGACTCAAATCATCATTTTTTTACTTTTCCAAAGTCTTGAAACATCTTTATCCAGAATGATAACATAATTGAGATGGGACTGAATAACAGTGATAGAATAAAATATATAAAAACGGGTCAAATATGTAAACAAAGTATATTTTGACTCCCAAATCAGCATAACAACAATACCCGAGTCAGGAAATCAATCTACAAATAGGTAAATGTAAGCAAAAGCATGAGTTTAATAAATTTAGCGAAATTATTGTGAATAATTTTAAAATATAAAAGGCACGTGTTTCCTTCCCCACAAACGAAAGAAAATGAAAATCACAAATGAGCACATGTTTGCTCACCTATAAAAGAATGAATACTAAGAGCGTGATAAAAAAATTCATTCTCTCTTACAGATTTGTAAACTCTGACCGACCGAATCTTCTCATCCTTACTCAAAAGATTAACAACATAACAGAATCCTACTATAAGAGTAAATTCTGAAAAAAGCAGCTGAAAGCAATTAGGATGGAATTAGCCAGATGTGGAAGGATGAACTGATTTAAATGTTTGTTCATACAGTAGATGTATTATAAGAAAATATATACATATATGAGATATGCAAAATTATCATGGAGTTGATCAACAATAAAAGAATGAAACAGATAAAAACGATGAAAAACTGAGAAAATATAAATTGTTGGTTTTGAAAATTCTGACTAATTAACCTTGATTAACAGTATAGAGTTTGATTTAAAAACGAAAGGTTGAGTCAAATCCGACTGATATTGCAGTTCATCAAACATTATAATATTCAGTAAGTGGCATAATGAAATGCTTGATAATGACAATATAAAATCAATGGAAGGGTTCTAATATTATATTGTCCATGTAGAGTCCAACATCCATTGTTGATTTTGTATTGTTAGTATTCAATTTCTACACAACTTTTACAAGATAGCTATAGGTAGTTCCGGTAGATTTAGATGAATTTTCCACCCCGTTCAGGCAATTTGGGGTCTGTTCCGGTAATGACGGAAACTTATTTTTTACCACTGTACCCCCAAAGTTTGCTGTTTTATCTTGAAAATTGCCTTGAGATATATAAAATGTCCTGTCATTCTGACTGATATTGCAGTTCGAACTTTATAATAATTATAAGTGGCTTGATGAAATGCTTGATAATGACACTACAAAATCAATGGATGAGTTTTAATATAGTATTGTCCGGATAGTGTTGAACGTCCATTGTTGATCATATATTGTTATTATTTAATTCATGCTGCCTTAAATTTTGTTATCAATGCATCACGAAGTTTTTTATGATGGTTAGAATCAGGATATCCATTGCTGAAAAAGATTAGATTGCATGAGAGATAATGGTAGTTGCATATGAGTCTGATTTCAATTAACTGTAAAAAATAAGATGTTCGATAAATGAACAATGAAAGTCACAAATATTTGACTCCTTAGTACTAAGGAATGCTTAACTTAGCAATGCCTGTGTGAGTGAGATTTGAATGTAAGGTTCAGATGTGTAAAGAGAATATCAAGTCAACTTTACTCGTAGGTAGAGATGAATGTCTAAACAGGTAATTTTTTCAGGTATTTGATTTCATTGATACTGTACTAAAATATGAAACATCAAAATCACTAACTAAGCCCAACACCTTATCCATGGTGCAAGGGAAGGCTTCGTCGAACATTGATCATTTTAGAGTTTTGAAACCGAGTAATTCCCCAAAGTCTTATTGTCTGCTTGAACAGAGCACTGATCAAACCGAAGTTGTAAAAACACTGAATAAAATATATATTCATGATGCGCGATGGCATAATGGTTGAAGCGTTAAACTTAATTGGATTGGCATCGCAAACTGCATATCTTTTGTTCAAATCTAGTGGCCATCCCCCTACCCAAAATATTGGGAGGCAATGCCGAACCAAAGAAGAAACTAGTTCTGCCAAATATTAGTAGCTCCTTAAATATTGCTACATATCAGGGGAAGCTTAAACAGGGCTTTGTTCACAGCAAAATGTGTGGATAAGCGTCGTATATATAAAAGCTCAAAGATCTCGTTTATAATATAATTTTAAGAATAAGCAGTGTAAGTGCAACTATAATTTATATGTTGGATGCCCAATGAAACATTGACAACAGAGAAGCAGAAAATTTAGTCGTTACTGGAATACGGATCAAATAGTTACAAAATTGGGCAATCATAATTCCAATGACAGATGTGACAACAGAGAAACCTAGTAAACAACAGCTGGTCGTTGAAGAACCTGGTTACAGTCACGTTTCAAACAATTCAAGCCTGAATACCATAATGGTTGATTCTAATTGTCACTAAGAAATTACCCTCAGTCACATGCACCCTAACATTTTGCAACAGCTTGACAAGTCATGGTCAATATTTATCAGGAATAGAAACGTTTCCTGATCATCCCAGGCCCATCAACTGAAATTGATGGATGCACTGGTTTCTTATATAGAGCCTTGTTCAGAGTGAAAGGTGTATAATGGATGTGTATAAACAAATTTAAATGTTGCTTGAAATCAAGAGAGGAAAGTTGAGAACATTGTACTTGATTTTACCTCAGACAAGGCATGATATCTGTGGTTGAGCGGTTACAAATGTCACAAGCTGGATGGATGGTTATGGGATCAAAATCGCAACCCAAAGATGCCTTTCTTTGATTTATAAATAAAGTTAGCAAAACAGTGGTTGACACATATCATGACTTTTCACGCACACTAACTTCGCATAAAAGGTCAATGTCGAAAATAAATATTGATTTGGCTGATCTTATTTTTGCAATTCACATTTTTCCAAAAGTTTGTTTCCACAACTCACTGTTACTTCATATAACTTACTCGAGGTTCCTTTTAATCCTTATACCAGGGGTTCCCAAACCAGGGGTCCCGACACCAAATTGGGTCGGAGTGATAAGTAGGTAGTGTCGCAAACATGTCTTGGGGTCGCTGAGGTAAGATATAGGATGGATGTGCAAAACATCTAAGATTTGACAAACCATGTTAAATTTAGCAGTTTGTACCGTGGCTTACAATAAAACAGGCCCATAGGCATCGCTCTATGCTTATGCTATAGAAAATGTAGGTGCTTATTGTGACATCACTGTTTGGTTTTAGCTTATTTTACTTAATACCACCACATGACCAAACTCAAAAGTCCAGTGAAAGAATCTCTGAAGCAGTATTTCCCAACCCGAGTTCGCGGTCTCAAATAAGTCTGCGGAGCGTTTAAATGAGTCCACAACGAGCCAGAAATTCAATGCGGGCCGCAAACGTTTTTGCGAAACTTAACTATCAGCCAAGTTACGATTTACGTTAGAATTTACATAAAACATAAAAGCAAGTTTATTCACATAACAGTAACCGAGTCAATAATTACTGGTTACTGAGTAGGGCTGGGCATTTAATAAATTAACAATAAACTATTAGAATAGCAATTTACTAATCGAAAATTTGGTAACACGTGACGCGACAGGTCGCTTCGATAGATACCTAAGTGGTGCTTCTCGCGAGTTTGAACAACGAGTAATAAATTTTTTCCCGGTAGGTGTCAATGGTGGCAACCCCAATTTTCTAAATTGAAAAGCGGCAATACAAAATACTAAAACGAAACTGAGAAAAATCATAAGTGGTGTTTTATGATGGTCACGACCGATTAAAAACGCTTTTTAAGACATTGCAAATCGCATAATTCCGGGTTCTACCGTAGTACACTTTCCTAGGCAGTTTCCCTTCGAATACTTTGCTTTACTGCCTCCACATTGGTACGTACAGTACTGGAGCGCCGTGAGTGTTGCACGAACAGCTCAGATTTGTCGAATTCACTAAAATAGGAATCAAAACAAAATATAATCGGTAACTTTACCACGCATTTTGATGTCCACGGATTGTCATGGTATTTTTTGAGAAGTAATTCATTCGTTTAATCAACACAACCACAGATTAAAATGATCACAATTAAATTAATAATAAAGCAACCCATCTCAAAAATGTCGGTATCGGTCATGAATTGAATATTTTATAAAAAAATCATTGAAAAGTCGTTTTTTTTATTGAGTGACGTATACGCGACTATTATTTCAGAAGTCGTTCCGCGAGAATTTCAAGGCGATGAATATGTATTTTTGTGTTACTAATATACTTTTACTATATATATATTTTAAGTACTAAATCAAGTTGTACTTTCTAGAAATTTATAGCAGATAGTAGGATTTTTTACCGAACACGTAATTGCGGCGAATTTCCGAATTTAAAATTCTGTTGTGTTTGGTTTCATTGCTTTTTCACACAGATTTCGTTCGCATTAAAATCACCTTGAGTCCGCAAAGGTTTTGGCCGATAAGAAAATAGTTCGCGACCAAAAAAGGTTGGGAAACGCTGCTCTAAAGTTTCATGAAAAATTTATATAGATTGACTTGGGGTCGCACTGGACACTTGAATGTTGTCTTTGGGGTCGTCCCGAAAGAAGCTTGGGAACCCCTGCCTTATACCAATCGTACAGATGTTAGATTATTCAAGTGAACAACTTACTTATTTGGGCCTCCTTTTTTGTTAGTCTTATGAGGAATTTCATCATTCCATATTATCTCTCCTCTGTTGCTTCCAATTATCTGAATCTTGAAGAGCAATCCTGCATTGAATGCTTTCTGAAGCAAGTCTGTTGTGGAATGGAAGTAGTCAGGCAAATATTCAGTGAATTCCTTTGCCTCATATGAAACACCCTGCAAAAATAAACATAATAAGATATTCAACTTCTATCTCTGATAATTTATTAAAACTGATATAAACACAGGTGCTCTAGAAGTATGCGCATCAAGATGTCGCACAACCTGAATCCTAACCGGTATACACATACTATGTTCAGGTTGTGCGCCATCTTGGTGCGCATACTTCTGGAGGTCCAAAGCTTTAAACTAAAATTTCTGCAACTCAAGATCGTTTCGAATAAATTTAACAATTCCTCAGAAGCATACAGTTGCAAAAGCATTTTTAGGTGATTTTAGTTCGGATGTTTTCAAATACTCGCTCTGAACAAGGCACAAAACAAGCAGGCACTGATACGTAAATACCTTAATTGAACGATTGGAATCTTTCTCACTAAACATTGACTATCAAAACATTTGATTTCTAGGTCAGGAGGAGGGCACACATTTGAACCAAAGATGTTTTACATGTGCAAACAAGTAAAATATCCTCAGGAAACATATAATCAGTGGCACCTTGTTCAGAGTTGCCTTCACACAACATTTATTAAAAAAAGTTTTAATTTTTCATAAAAGAAATCAAACATAATATATATATGATTGGGAGCAGAGTTAGAATATGATGACACTAACATATTACTGATACACAAAAAATCCACTGATATGTAAGAGGTTATTTAGGAAAAAACAAAAGGACCAACATTTTTCCAAGCAGAGCATTGCTTGCCAATTTATTTATATACATCGTTGGTGAGATCGTCGATCTGGGATTTGAAGATTAATGTGAAGAGAAGTAGCCAAACTACGTTGGCATCACAGGTTAATAATCTTTGATTCAAGCACATTACCCAGTGTATAATGAAATAGGTAGGAGTGTAAGATAAATTAGGTGACAATGCAACCAGAAAGATTTCAGTACTACAATAAATAGTAGTGCTGCTCATACATAGCCCTGTTTGGAACAAGACATGACAAACGTTTCATAGAAAAAATTCATATGGTAAGTTTGCCATTTTAGGCGCTTGGAATTTTATAGTCGGACAAAACTATCAGACTTATAATAAATTATGATGATTACTGCCAAAATGAAATACCTAATTTACTATTTCATATAAATTCTTAAATAATAAATATTTTTTCCAATATTAAATATATTTTAAATTGGGCCATGTCCAACAAGAGTGAAAATCACTGTATTTATGTGGAAATTTAATTCAGTAATGCAGAATAACTGATATAAACACAGCTTGGATTGATTTTTGCAATTTGCAATGTCAGATTTTAGAGAAAGTCATACGATTTTTTTCAATAATCAAATGCTTTAAAAGACAAATTTTGGAATGAGAACCTCATATCAAGAATTTGCTCTATGTAATATAAACAATTGTGAATATATATTCATTTATTTTGGACATCAGCACTGGTAGAGGTAAATTCTGCAAGAGGCTATTAAACCAACATAAAAAACTGCTTTTTAGAAACATCTGAAAAAAGCGCTGAGGTGTTGTGATGGTCTTGTGGTTATAGTATTAGACTTAGCTATGTTGTATCATAATTTGAAGGTCTCAAGTTCAAGACCCATGCCCACTGCCTTGTCCAGGATGTAATAACTTAAGTAAGGAATGCCGAAACGAAAAATTACATTCCATCCAAAAAATAGTAGCTTAATATGCATTAGTGGTTGCTTGTGCAGAGCCCTGTTTGAAGTGAACAATATAATAACAAAGGTGTAATTAAAATCCAATTGCTATTTGGGGCCCAAGAAAATTGTATTTGGAAGATTTAATGTTAAACATAATATTAATGTAAAATAATACAAACTACAGAATCCTGGTTCCAGTAAATACATAATTTAATATTGAACCAATTGAATTCATTACATGACTCACATTCAGACTTCCAGCAGGGAATGAGTAGGAGATGGCATGAGTGTTCCATCCATATCCTGGCAGTGGTTCACTCGACATATCCACTGACATTCTTCCACGAGGTGGTTGTTGGTTGATGATTCTTAGACCAGATGAAGTAGCTTGACTTGAAGACTGAGATTCTGTAAATTGAGAATTATTTTAGTGAAAGATGATCACAAGACATGATTCTGATTACGCTTAGAATAAAACAATAGGGCATTTCGTAGAGCTCGACCGATATATCGGCCAACCGATATATTGGGCCGATATTGCGTGTTTGCCGATATATCATATCGGCCCAACCGGCCGATATATCTGGCCGATATATATCAGCGTTAGTCGCTTTTCCACGTTCTAAAAAATGAGTATTTTTCCCCGGGAAATATCTGCGGCCGAGCGTTTTCATTTTTTACGCTTCTCTCAATTTGCCTTTCAATGAACAGAGGGTTCTCTTCTATATTTCTCTCTTCGTGCGGCGCAAAATCCTCGCCTTCGAATATCTTGCGTCCCCACTAGGCTTGCACGTAATCGACAAAAATCAATTCCGTAATTACGGAAAAATTGATTACGTAATGACCCCGTAATTGCGATATTTTTTCACACGTTTAAACCTATCATAAAAACCTATTGAATCCACTTCTTTTCCGAATGGGACACCGAAGTTTGGTTTTCATAATACCGACAGTACTACACGCCGGCGACAGATGTTAAAGACAAATACCAAGGAGTGAATTCAAATTAAATTTATTCTGATTTTTATCTTGTTTAATTGTGTTGGCTTTGATTTTCCTTTATCACGTTCGCAAATTAACCGTCCCAATTTTATGCGATCAATTTTATCATTACCGATAATGGTATACGGATATTTATGAAACGATAGTTGCCTTTTTTAAAATCGACTTTCGTATTGAATAAAAATTTCGGGTTTCTAAGTTATTAATCAACGACGAGCGTATTTTCTCGTTTGATTATACCTGCGCTTGCCTCGCGACGAAGACTTGTTATTGCTCCGTTTTTTTACATTATCCGACTTTGCTACCTAGTTAGCATTTTATAATAATTACTGATGCTGAATTATTGACGATATCCCGATTACCAAGCTCCATTTTATATCAAATCATTTCGCGGCCTAAATGTTATAACATTATTTGCGATAAATTTAAATCAAATAATAATTATTTAGCCGGCGATAAATTCTTACCCGTAACTTGTTGTAAATTAATGCTAATAAATTCTATTTTGTTTTTTCGTGCGCTGTGATTTGTATTAATAAAAGTGATTGAGTCGGGAAAAGAAAGTAGCCCACCCTCCTCTCCTTTTGAGCGCTTATAGCGGCGGTAAAATTCGTTTCATGTCTGTTTCACGGAGAGAAAGAAAAATACGCCTTCCGGAATTACAATCAACTATCACACATTCTTATTTATCATTATCAGCGCCGAATAAAAAAGATACCAAATCGTGAAGACAAAAAAGTCTGTCGGTGCTAATTGCGTTACGGTTATAACGCTTATAATAATATCGTTTTGACCGTGAAACCAAACGCTCAAACGGAGTGGCAACGCGTCATGTCGGCTCAAAACGGCTGCGAATACCGGAACACGTTAACTTCTTCTACTTGTTAAACTTTGATTTTTTACAATCGACGGAATTGACTGCTTGGAAGGGGCACGTTTCAAACGCGAAAGCGCTCGACCAATAATTACGACTTTACGTAATTTGTAACTTCCCTTCCTTAACTCCAAACAATTCCGTAAATTACGTGCAAGCCTACTCCCACCTACTACTGTATGGATCAAAATGGACTTCTATAAGCTTTTTACTGACTGCCTTTTTTCTCTTGTGCATTAATGTGTGTTCTTATTATTTGCTGCGAAACTTTTATTAATGATGCAAGCACTGTGTAGGACTGCTTTATTTTTCAACATAAAATTTTGATTGACTGAAACTGAATGTTTCTTTCTATTTGTGTTTACTGCGGGTTCGAGTTGTAGATATCGGTATGTCAATATCGGTTATCGGTCACTAGTTGGCCGATATATCGTTATCGGTATCGGTGCCAAAAAGTGATATCATTCGAGCTCTAGCATTTTGTAATATTATATATATAAGCCCTTATGAAATCTTATGAGCCCCCACGACAGTGCTTGGCTCAAATTGTGTAATATATTTTTACTAATGCTTTTGCATATGAGTAATATTGAATATTTTATAAGAATCTACTATTATCTGTAAGTAACGACATTGCCTGCCCAATCTGTTACACCATGGGTGAGGTGTGGGATTTGAACCAGGGAGGTGTAATCTGAAATGGCAACGGCTAAGCCCAATGCTTCAACCACTGCGTCATCACCAACTGGATATTGGTTCGTTTGATTTTAATCTTGTTACTTTTAAATCATAGGTACCAGAAACTCGAGTGGAGTTGAGGTATCCTAATTATGTTAAATATCAAACCAGTATTTATATTGTCTATGGATTAACACTAATTTCAATTAGCCTACATATATTCTGAATTGGAATAAATTCTAAAACAATTAATAAGAATTACATCTTTTATTTTTTTGAGTTGTCTTGAAAATAACATTTTATTCAAAAACATCAATTTAATATAGCAGAACTTCCTAAATATCTCTTCATTGAAGCGTTTTTGTGGGAGAAGTGGAGTCGGAGTACTTGTATAAAATATCATATTATAAAAAAGATTTTTGCCATTAATGCAAAAGCTTTATCTCCCATGTCTGACCACATAACTTATAAGTTATAATTTTAGCAAATATTGCTATGTAATGAAAAATTGGGTTATAAAATTACTCGCACACAGCTATTTGATAAAGTTTATACTCGCATGCAAATTATTTGTCAACTTTATCATTTTTCCATTCAAAAACGGAAAAATGGCGATTTCGTAGTCTGCAGCTTTTTACAAAAAAGAGATTCAGTAGTGAACACTGCTCATCAGAATAATGTCATACTAACTGAAGTATGCCTATGGGACCATGTCGAGCCATGAATATAACATTTGTGCTTCTGTAAATAATTGACGTCATGTCTTTTGAAGGCCCCTGACCATTTGCAAGATTTTGGAATTAAGGCTTGACAATTTTTTGAAGTACAAGATTGAAATTTGGAATTGGGTGCCATTCCCCTTATCTAGAAAGGTCCTTCATGTATACAACAGCGTTCGTACCAGTAGAATTGTAAAAGTTTTATTTTTTTAATGACATCAGCGTGAAACCATTATATTAATCCTACAGTATATCTTACAGCCTTGTTATGCACAGGTGAAAGATCCATGACTGGTAATGCTGCTAAAAATTTGCCAAAAACACCATTCAAATCTTAAGGTCATGCAGACTTGCAAATTTTGATATTTGTAGGATTTCCTCGATAATAACAAATGACAACCGCGAGAAACTAGTTTTATGTTTGTTCAAGTTTTAGGAGCTACTTGTTTATAGCCTTGTACAAAAGTAGGAGACGAGATATATTGTACAAGAAACCCAACCTGTAGTTTTAGATCTTGCTCCTGATGATGAATTCCCCTGCTTATGCTGATGCTTCGGTCTTGCAGAACGTGAAGTTGCAGGCTGCTCATCCAGGCTTCGGCTCTCTAAATGTTTAATAATGTTTAGGCCTCTAATATATATGAATTTTTTTTTTATCCAAGAAACAAAACATTGTATAGTTAAACTGAATGAGCCCAAAATTATGACTACCGGTAATTATATTAATTTTACAGGTCTCCAATTCATAATTTGAATACTGCTTGAAATGCTGTGGACATAAAATTTATATTCATAGAGGCAAAAAAATGACAACAGTCACTTATAATCATGATGAATGCCAAATCAGTATCAATTTTGAAGAAGGAAGACTGAAATATTACATGATATTCACCGTTTTGTTAATAGTGTTTGCACATTTAGTGTTATAATAGTACATGTATATGCTTAAAATTGCAAACTGTGCGTGACACTTTGGGGATCGAACAAATGAAGGAAACACGATAATTTATGCATAGTGAAAAGATCAGAGAGATTTGGAATATACAATAACAGGAATAGATTAAAAATAATTTGGAACCGCACTGGCCTAAGCCTATAACCAGTTCGGCCTATATCAGGTAAGACAAGTATTACATAATTATTATTTATTTTATTCATTTGGGCAAAATTTAAAATATCTAAATATCTTAAAATATTTAAATATCATTTTTTTGTGTCATCAAATTTTTCATAACCTTATATTTTTACACCATTCGAAGCAGAACATTAAATAAATTCTGGCAAATTGAGGAGAACTGGATGAGATTTTCTGATGTGCGATAAATGTCCAACATAAATTTTCATTTCCTCGATTATACATTATCATGAGTAGGTGACTTTCGGCAATACAAAAATAATGGAGCTTTCCCAGCACGAATTGCCTTAAAAGACTAACTTCTGAAAATTTATTTATTTTTGTTCTCTGAGTCTAATTTAAAAGTACATTGTTTAAGAGTATTTGGTACAAATTAATTCACGTTATGGCATTAATATTTCCTCACTCTGTTCGATTTCTGCACCTCCTTCGATACTGATGCCAACAGCTTGACTTCCTGAAAATAAAAAAAAACAATGGGATTAGTCAAGAAACATTGATTTGCCGATATTTGGAGTTGAAAATATGCTAACAAAAACATCACGTATGTAGTTATCTAAAATATTTATAATCTTGAAATACTAAGGATGACTATTATAAAAGAATTCAATATCATATATTGGTAGAAAGAATTTGATAGGACTGACGATTGTGTATGCAACAAACCATGGCTGTTGTCTATCTGTTTTCAATTGTCAGACAGGTTAAATTAGACAGCAGATGACTATTATGTAATGACAAGGATTGAATTAAGAAATTTCGTCACAGAAACATCTCCCATGGGATGTGAACCCACATAAAGTGAGGAAACAATTGTTCAATTAAATATGGATCAAATATTCTCACCTTCAGTATTTCTGGCATTATTTGCATCAGAAGCTCCGGAAACGGTGCCAGCTCCAACCATAATATCTAGGAAAAAATTAAGTCATATTCATAGTTTGCTAGTAAAAGTGGATAATGTAAGTGGCCCTACTGTACATTGTTAAGAGAATGGCCCAATATGAATCTCACGGAAGAAAAGCAAAAACTCGAATATCAGTTATCACAAATCCCGTTTTTATTTGTATATTAAAATTTTAGCCTGAAAATAGTCAATTGAACTCTTTACTTTTTCTTATTTATATATTGCAATTATATACAAAATAAACATATATTTTAGCAATACCTCCATGAATTTGAACGATATTTTTGAAGACAGGAGTTCGATTGGGAGAGTCGTCATAGTTGTGTTCTGAAGATTCTTTTTCTGAATTTAAATAAAAATATAAAATCAGTCAACAATTGTACGTGTGATAAAATAAGTTTATTGCACAACTGCAGACATGATATAGATACAAATATGACCCTACGCTACAGTCTGTTACAGTAAAACAGTACCACCGTGTTTGCAACTTCGTATAATATTGAGATCGCTTATGCTTAAGGGGAACAATTTTTATTATTGCACACAAAAAAACAAATCTATCGAAATGAATAAAAATAAACCTTCTAACGAAAAATAATTCTTCAACAGCTGAAAATTTCCAAGCTATGGGTAGTAGTAGAGAAAAGTTATTTTTCATGCGGTAGGAACAACAAGAAAAATAATAACATGATGATCTATAACAACAACATAATAACAAAACGATCTAAAGGACCACTTTGTGCCCAAAGATTAGTAATTGAAATACACAAATAATTTTTTTGACTCGTATGAAACTGTCAACACCTGTTAGGATTTCTCAAATCTTGGGATTCAAATTTCTAAGAACATCTTTTTGTATCGTACAAATGGTTATTTTGTTGTGGTCATGTAAAGTCTAACTGATTATTAACAGCATCCCCTGATTCCCACCACTTGATAATATGCAATATCATAACTCAATAATAAACTATTCACAAACCTTGATAAAGAGCTCTTTTGAGGTGTCGTACATCTCCCACAGAATAAACAAATTTGAGGCTATTAGAACCTGGATTTTCAGGATCTAATAGAAATGAAAAAGCTTTGTATAGCTCTCTTTCATAAAACTCCATTGTGACTTTTAATATAGTTTTTCCCGCACTTTCGAATTTATACTTTTCGGGTTCCTTACTCTCTAAATTAACAGGGAGTACGTCTCCAGGATTGACTGTAAGTTTTGTAGATGGAGGATGAATGATTTTATAGCCAGTTTTAATCCATTCGCTTTTTAGCTTTTCTGCAAGTTTATCACTAGAAACAAAATGAACGGATACAAAACTACCCAAATGATCCTTGCACAGAAAATATAAAAGGTCAAATTTTACAAGTTCCAGATCTTTAGAATTTAGTGCAGGAATCTTTTCACAGAAACTGTCAGCGGTGAAGGAAACAAAGCCAGAATCAGTCAAAGACACCTCATCACAATACTGCCATTGTCCCCTCTTTTGCCTTTTATAAATGTAAAGTTGCACTGGTCTTTTGCATTTTTTAGATATACTACACCAAATTGGCATTTTAAAAACCACAGGAAATTTGAATTTTAAACCTCCAGGCGCACAATGTAGGGGGAGTGAGACAGGTATTAAACCAGAAGGCAAAGTAAGATTGTCAATGTCATCTGACACATAAAATTTTGTTCTAATTGGAATATTAACAGCATTTTGGGGGAAAATGACTTCATATGAAAATAGCTTGATTGCGCCTCCACCAGGTCCAACAGTGTAACCTGAAAGTAAAACAGTTCATTTACCCGAGTTTATGGATCTGCAAAATAATACTTTAGTTTCAATATATTGTGCGAGGAATTACACTAAGAACTGCACTGCATAGGCTAGTTAAATAAATGAATTAGCCTTCATACAAAAATCTGATTGAAGTACCCATAAATTGGTTGATGTTTCATGATAAATAAATCACCACATAACTACTAACAGCGCTTGACCGTGGAGTAGATGCACAATTGTAAGAAAAAAAACTTTTACTCTGGTAGACAAATATGAAAGCTCAGTTGGTTATTCCCTTCTGCTCAAAGTTAGTTCAAGCTTCGGATTTTTCTAATCAAACTATAAAACGAGAATATCGGTCAGAGACCGAAGACTTATCGATCGAAAGTTAGGGGATCCCCAAAACAGCGCTCTTACTGCATAGTGACACCTTGTGTCCCATCACTAATTAAATAATAACTCGCTAATTATATGACATAATTCGCCCAAAATCAATAGGCTTCTGGTACGAGATATGATGAATGCACATGCGAAATCTGCAGCAGATCCAATCTCGCTTTCGTGAGATATCGCGTGCATCTAACAGACAGACAAATACCTATCAACATACTTATCGATTAAAATCGATAAGTAACAACTTTCTACAATAATAGCACTACACTCTAAATAGCGATAATAAATTATCTTATCCTAGCCCATAATTTTTTATAGATAGATGGAGGTGTTAGAAATTTCTACAGATGCTGATTGACAAGCATTTGCACTACAACAACAAATAATATATTTTTATGATTTTTTAAACTCAAGCTTATTTATTCATAATTGTATAGATTTAAGCATATTAGAGCCTAATAGCCATTGGATATTTATTTTAGTATTTTCCTAATTTCCAATACATTACTAGTTTTCCAATATCAAAATCAATAATGTACACTTACCGATCATATTATCTCTCAAATCTTCAATATCTATTCCTGCTAGTTTCATCATGGTTTCATATTCATGCTGAATCCTTTGAGAAATTTGAAGCATTTTATCAGAATGTTGTTTTGCTTCCAGCGCTGCTTCTCTTTCTTGCATTAGGTCTCGTTTTTCTTTCAGTACTGCTTCTTTTTCTTGCATTAAGTCTGTTTTTGATGAGAATATAATATATTGTAATTTTTGAACAAACAAATTTTAGTTTATTGGACATCATTCTTAGTTGTATATACTTAAATGTGTTACTTTTTATTTTTTTCTCCATATATTTATGCTTTTGTTCCCGTACTCTCATCGTCAAATTGTATTCTTTTTTCAACTGTTGCAGTTCATCCTGTGGAAACTCCCCCTTTTTCTCATACTCCACAGGTACTAAAGAAATTATTTTATAACTTGATTAATTCCAATAATGCGACTGGAAACTCCCAAGGTTCTGTTTTAAATTATAGTATTGGAGTTATTGTATGAGCAAAAATGATAAGCGACGGGTTACTCAACACTGCACAACTTGAAAATTTCTTTTTGTGAATTGTTTGTGACACGATCAGATTTATCTCAGTCCATGGGTCAATTTGAAGAAAGTTATCTACCTTACAATTCTCAAGGCTCTTCAATCAGTATTCTTAATTGTATTTTTAATCCATCATTCATAAAGTAACAGTAGGTTAATTAACGAATTGCCTAAATATGGCTTAACTGTGCACATTTCTTGCTAACAGGATCAATAAAGCTGTGTGGTAGTTTACCTTGATAAAGAAAAATAAGCTAGAGTCAGGGGCGGATACTTTCCATGATTTGGGGGGGGGGGGGTATCGCTACATAACAAAAATTCATCAGTGTCATTCTCTTAAATATTAGCATGTCATTTTACTACACAATTATCCAGTACCTAGGCCACTTTGCTTAGACATGGAACTCCCTTGAATTCCTCGGGAATTAGCCATGGCTCTTGCTAACAAAAAGAACCGACAAATTCCGCAAATTAGAAATGTCAAACAAGATAACAGGTTATTATACAAAATTTATCCTAGATATTACCAGGGAAATATTATTTGACCAGTAGAATTGCCAATATCACCGATTTATTTAATCATCATTCGAACGCAAATTAACACTCAGGATTCACGCAATTTTTATTTATTATTTACTACGAAAATAAAACAAGCACAATGGAAACATAAAATCAACAACTAGCAGGTCCGACCAAATGCCGGAAAACCTGTGTTTTCATTAGTCTTGAGGGTCTAAAAAGTGTTTCAAGCTACGACAAAATGCTATGTATGATACAGAAACATGCTTTTACTTTTTTTACATTTCAAAGGCATGGGGGGTTCGACGTTGTGTAAGAATTGGTCTTTGTAATAAAAGTGTGCAGAAATATAGCTCACCAACAATAGAATAGCCAGTGTTTTGGACGCCTGTTGTATATATATTAAAAAGACCCAATAAAACTATTCAATTTTGCTCACTCTTACGATCTATAATTACAGAAAAGTGTGGTAGTCTGAACACTGATGCAATGAAAGTTGATAAAACCTTCATTAAATTGCATTACTTCATGGAATTGGCAATATTTTTCAAATCCCGAACACAAAGAAGGTTATATTTTTTGGATAGTTTCTGCGGTCTGAATAGTCGGATAAGCGTTTTGACATAATAAATGCTATGATCTTTGCCATCAAATTATGCTCGCACCTTGCGCGAAAATCATAAAGTGGAAAGATACGTCCAGCGGTGAAAATTGTGTATAACAGTTTTAAACGTCCAGCGGTGAAAATTGTGTATAACAGTTTTAAACCTGATAGTTTTTAAAGCAATACTAATTAATTGTTGTAATGAAATACAGTTTGTTTGCCTCTTCGATTTTTCTGCAAGTGCCGACAATATTAAAAGATTTTGAAAATAGGGGAAACATATCAACTTATAACAAAAATGACCTAGGTTGTGCGAAAGTGAGAACCCCTGTGATAATAACAACAACGTGAAATGGCGAGCAAAACCGGAGCATGTGATCGGCGGTGCGTTTGAAGACCATGTATTACCCGTGAGGCCATGCATCTTTTACTATAATGTGAAGTGCTCTGATGGCGCTCTCGTGTACATTATCGCACGAAAACAGTTATCATATTGATAACTATTACCCATTTGTTTGCGCTCGATTATCGCACTCTTCGAAAATGATAATTTTGTAAGGCGAAAACAACATGTGTTTAGGTATAGACGAAATTATTGAGGGGCGACCGCCCTCCTTCGCTCCCCCGGGTGTCCGCCCCTGGGTAGAGTCTCATCTTCACAATTGGTACAGTCATGTTTGCTACCATGCAGAAAAAGCAGCAGTACAAAGAAAAGCTCCATCTGAACCGATGAATTATTCTAAGGTTTGTTTGACCGATCCACTCTTACAGTAATGTCAAAAAATTACAGTATTATTTCAAAGTGTTTCATATACAAAGTTTGCCTCCTAAAACTATTTTACTTTCGATGCAAAACAGAATTTCACAGGCTGACAGGGACTAATATAATTAAAAAAAAAATTTATGCTACCAATTACAAATGAAGATTGATACAAATTTGACAACTTAGACAGATAGATATTTTTAATAAAAGGAGAATTGTATGAACAGACACAAAACAGCTCACTTTTGATCCATTGTCTTTACAATTAATAGTGGATTATCGCTCTGTATTACTCTAAATCAATCACTCACTATCTCAAAATGAGATATAGTGGATAACTTGATCCATTGAGAAATTAGATTTCCTGAACTAACAGCTGGAAATATCAAATTGGTCCAAAAAAAAATCACTCAGCAAAATGATTAAAAAATTTAACTAACCATCCATGGAAATAGAGGACAATGAAGACTTTTTATCGGCACTGGAAGCTGTTATCGCCCCTTTGTGTTTGTCGAAAAATTCAGCTTTCTCTGCTGAGCTTGTCTCCACTTCTCTCCGACTGACATATCTATCCCTTCTATCAGTTGATGCCTCACCTCCCATAATGAATATTTATCAAACAAATCGGTTATTAAACCTGAAGCGAAATGCCATATTTATGGAGGATAAAATGGCTAAAAAAACTTGCATAGATAAACATAATATTAATTACAATCTATTCCAAATATTTTCGTGAAAACAACAATTTCATGACAGGACTAAATAAAGTGAAAGTAAATCGTGACATGCTGGTGAGTCAGTGCGCATAATGTGATTATTGGATCATTGTATAAACATCCAGAAACGGTCATGACCTGGATGTTCAATACATTCAAAATTGGTAACGACAAATTACTGAATTAATCACCGATTTAAATGTGTCATTAAGTATAATAAAACCGATATATAATACTAATATATAACCGAACAGGAGGCCGTGGTTCGCCATATAGTTGATCCATAGTCGTAGAATTGAGTTATCTCTTCGCCAGGATAAATATGTGAATACTATTTTATCTTGAAAAACGCTTCACTGCAATAACATGCTGACATGTGGGCACTGCTATGATATGGGAAAGCATTTTCATATTAATCCCGGAAAGATGGCTCAATCATATGGCAAACCACAGCCTCTTCTGCTCTTGTCTTGTCTTTTGGGTGTCGCTGCTCGATAACCAAATTTGGTTCCCCACGGCTTCCCTTCCCCAGTAAAAATGTGTGTTTGTCAAAAAAGGCAGGTAGTTTCAAAGCGGTTCTGTAGCTGTGAGTTGGTTAAAGGCAAGTAAAGAAAAAAGGTTAAAAGTAAGGGGTAAAGGTGAACATAGGATTAGATCAGTGGTTCTCAAACGGTGAGGTGCGGCCCACAATTGAGGCTAGTAGACAATTTTTTGAGAGGGCGTGAAGCTAATTAACAATAAAAATATTCGTTAGATTTGCCCGCCCTATTTTGAATATTTACCTTGGATATTTATTTTCCGTCTGCGCATTTTCAACGCATTTTTTGAATAAAACATACTTTCGCATTACTATCCGTTATTTGTATCTTATCGTAAGCTATAGTTATTTTTGAGGTGGGGCGCGAGACTTGCTAAATTATAGAAGAGGATCGCGGCTTAAAAAGTTTGAGATCCACTGGATTAGATTGATTCGTTTGTATTTATGCCTCAAAGATTCAACATTAAAGTTCTTTTGATTCAGTTTAAATTATTTAAGAGGCTTGAATTTATGAAAATAACACGCTATAATTTGTCGGATTTTAAGCCCTTGGCACAATACTGCTGCTGCTGCTCCATGCTGCTGTAGAGCCATCAGTTCATTTAGTGAGCCACACAAATGTCTTTTTCCATTATTGAAAGTTGTATTTACGGTTGCTACTTGCTATCGTGTTGATTTCCACTTCAGCGGGATGAAGGGTTTAAAAGTAAAAAGGATTAATTAAATGGCAGCACCAGAATAATCATTCTACACAATACAGTCAAGCTGACACTGTGACATCTATATGAAAAGTTAAAAAAAAATAAGAAGGAATATCAAGCGGACAACATTTTACAATGCAATATATACATACATACCATACACTGTACAGGGTGCCGTAGTATGTGATATACCTACATGTTTCTACTTAAACTTGTGATATACCTTAAAAAATTCTCCCTAATTCGTACTTTACTATTGAAAAACTTTTCAGTTCTCAAATTTTGAAACCATCAATTTTATTACAAAATTATCTAACCACGTGCCGCGTGCAGGCAGACAGGGGACTGACCACTGATACTGTGAATTTTAGCGTAGTTAATCACATTGTTCGTGAGACTAAATTTTGATTACTGCAACTAAACTAAAGCTCCACATAGCCTAAGTCATAAATAAAATTAAGTTATACAACTATTTTTTGGAAACAGAACTAAAACTGACAAATAACACGCAAAACTATAAAAACGAGGTAATGTTTACAACCCTGCTTGAACATCTGTCTGAGCGGCTGCAGAAACTGCAATTATTTCTTATTGGTTATGGTTAAGCGCTAAGGTAATAAACAAGGAAATCGATGCTCGGGGAAATCCAAAATGTTAAGTAGCTAAGCAATAGGCTATTCTGCCATTGTTACACACTAAATATTGTATTTCGTGTGATTTAAATGATAGACACTAAGATAGACTCAAAAACGCCAAAAAGCCAAACGGAAATTCTGACGCCAAACGCGTTTGAAAAAAGCCAAAAATGGCAAATTTGGCGTTAAAAAAGCCAATATGGCAACCCTGAGTCAGACCCTTTTTTTTTTTTTTTTTTTTTTTTTTTTTTTTTTTTTGCCAAATTCAATTCCAGAGTCAATATGGAATTATTTAATTATGTTTTTGAAGCCAATTAAATTTTCAGTTTTTGTTTTATATAATTTTATTTTTTTTTTGTTTTTTGGAAACCAATTGCATGTATTGCGTTCCAATTACGGTACTTGAGGAAAATTAAAACAGTTGGATAAACAATTATTAATACATATCAAACCCAGTGATGATAATCCATTTTTCGTCATATATCCGTTTGTATTGAAGATTGTCCATATTTCGTCATAAATATAGCATTTTTATGTACATATATAATTAATTATTTTATTTTAGCATGGAAAAAGAGAAGGTTTCAAAAAATTAGACAGAAAATTCAAAAACCTATCATGCTACTAGATTTTCATTTAATCTGTCTATGTTATGCAATGCAATGCAGTTAACCTTCCCAAAACTTTTTTTTTTTTTTTTTTTGATCTAACGTTAGAGACTTCCTAACTTTTTTTTTTTTTTATAAAAACAGTCAATATTATCAATACTAGTCAATCTTAAAAATGTACTATCAAAAGCTATGACATTACCGACTTTTCTAACAAGTTTTCAATTCTTCCATCCTCCAAAAAGCTATTTTTCATATTTGATGCCATATTTTTCAGCATCCCTCTAATTTTACATTTAAAAATTATTCTCATAACTGATTGGAAATTATCCAAATCTTCAAATATTATCTGATTCCTGAATTCCCAAATAGCTGCCTTTCCACATGCAACTATCATAATAACTGACAGGTCACATGTATTTTGTGCAATAATGGTATCAATATTATTTTCACTAAAATGCAACTCGCACCAATCCCAAAATATTTTAACATAATAGCATTCAAAAAATAGATGTTTACAGTCTTCAATGATATTAATATTGCACAACACACAGTGACCATCATCATATTCTGTCCAATGCCTTGTTCTATTTCCAGTAGGTAATGCCATATGAATTATTTTCCAACATAAAACTTGTACAATTTTAGATATTCCATGAACCCAAATGTTATTCCAATCAATATCAAATTCCAGTCCATAATATTCCTTAATTGATAAACCTTTTTGTTTTGTCACTTCCATTATCTTTTTACTTATAATTTGATTATACATATATTTCGTGGTTGGAAGTTTTTCAAATGAATATATTGAACTGGAATCTGTTTGAACATTACTTTGACTATTCAACACATTAGCCCATCCTGATGGTATGGCTTTTAAAATTTGTACAGAATCTTTACTACTTTCCTATAACAATCAAGTTTTTTATTTTCACGCATACTACTCCATTTGTTTATGCCCCAAATTTTGATTGCTATTTCAAGACAGTCATATTGGAACAGATGGCCAAATGTTAAAATGTTTCCTCTTATCCAATTATTTATAAATTCTGGTTGATTCAACCATGTTAAGGCTGGATTCCACCATATGTATTGATCATATATTTGTTGTTTAGTGGTGATTTGTTTCGTTTTTACATCAAGTTCCTTGAATATGTTGACCGAATTTATATAAAACTTAGGAATGTTATTATTCCTTAAAATTTTCAAAGAGAGATGTAGTATTTCTAAATTTGTCACTGTTATTTTAGGATGGTATCTATTTATAAATTGTTTCGCTCTCTTTGCCCAAGGAGCCTCATCACTTTTTAATAATTTCCAAATCCATCTAACTTGTAGACTTTTAATCTGACTACACAGATCCATGGCCTTTCAGACCTCCTTCAACTTTCCTTGCACAGCAGACTCTCCTCTCTACCGTGGGTTGTTTGTTGTTCCATACAAAATCCCATACTAGGGTCTCAATTGTTTTAATGATTTCATTTGGAATTGTTATTACAGCCGCAAGATACCACAATTTAGATAATAATAGACTTTTAGTAATCAGTATTCTCCCTTGCATGCTCATAGTTCGAGCTCTCCATATATTCACTACTCTTTTGATTTTTTCTATAATTGGATTCCAGTTTTGTTGCGTCGTGTCATTGTTGCCGATCCAGACACCAAGGACACATAAACTATCCCTTTTTAATGCTATACCTTGAAACTGTGTTTCATTTATCTTAAGACAATCTCCACATAACAATATTTGAGATTTTTCCTTATTTATCCTGGTACCTACAGCTATTTCAAATTTTTCGACTATTTTCAATGCCTCTCCAACTGATTTAAATCTCTAACTGTTAATGTTGCATTATCCGCAAACCCTTTGTATTTTTCTTCATTCCCTGAAATGTTCTTAAAACCTATTATGTTGCTATTTACTCTAATATTAGTTGCAAAAACCTCCGCAACCATAGTGTATAAAAATGGGGACAGAGGACAGCCTTGTTTTAATCCACGTGTCATTTCAAAACTCTCTCCTACATATCCATTTGTTAATATTTTTGCTTTTGTATTAGTATATAAAATTCTTATATAATTGATAAAATTTGGACCTAAATTAAACTTCTTCATAACTTTAAAAAGGAATTCTCTATCAACAGTATCATAGGCTTTGGCCCAGTCTATTGAAAACACTACTAATTCTTTTCCAAATCTGTTAGCATAAAATATGTCGTCTCTAATACATGAGATGTTTTCATGTATAGAACGACCCTGAATAAAACCAGTCTGGTCACAGTGAATTATTTTTGGAAGTAAGTTTCTAATTCTGTTAGCTAAAATTTTTGCCAAAAGCTTATAATCAAAGTTTAACAGCGATATAGGTCGCCAATTATTCAGGTCATTTTTATTTCCTTTTTTATACAATAGGGTGATAATAGCTGTTTTCATTGACTCTGACATATGTCCTGATATTACTATTTTGTCAAAAACAATTTTCAATATACTTCCAAATATTTTCCAGAATTTCGCATAAAAATTTTTTGTAATACCATCTGAGCCCGGCGCTTTGTTTAATTTCATACCTTTGAATGCGTTTTCTAATTCTTCAAATTTAATTGGTTGTTCTATGTCCTCCTTATCTAATTTATCAACTTCTTTATTTAATTTCAAAAATCAAATCATCTTGGGAATTTTCATCTAGATTTGGTGTTTTTGAGTATAATTTTTGGTAAAAAGATTGTTGTACTTTTTGTATGTTTCTCAAACCTCTCACAATCTCTCCACTTTCGTTTTTTAATTTCTTGTATCAATTTCAATTTCCCTCGATACTTCTCCAAATTGAAGAAATACTTTGATGAGATTTCTCCCGATTCTGCCCACTGTATGCGTGCCCTTATAGCGTTTCCTTTTACTTGATTCGTTTGAAATCTTTCAAATTTTGTTTTGCCTGCATTAACTTGTGACTTTTTTCTATATCGTATTGATCTTCCTCATATTTGAACAATGCTTCTTCATAAGTTTTTATTAATTGTTTTTCTATATTCCTATTTTCCTTAGCTAACTTTTCTCCACTATATATAGACCACTCCCTAATTTTTCTTTTACAATTTTCCCAAAATTTAAGAACATCAATTTCATGTCCTTCATTTAATTGCTTTAGCCATTTCTTTGATATAACTTCTACCCCTGTGACAAATAAATCATAATTTAATAAGTTGCTATTAAATTTCCAATAACCTTTCCCACGTTTGATATTCTCGCCTATATCTGTCCACATAAAGACAGGTAAGTGATCCGATAATGCTGCTGCAATTATTTCAACTTTTTCTACATTGACAGTATATAATCGCGAAAGATACCATCTGTCTATTCTGCTTTTGGATTGTTTTTGCCCGTTTCTGGTTGCTGGGCGATGAAATGAAAATTGTAAAAGGGATGAGTGCCTTTCACGCCAAATATCAATCAAATCCAATTTAGTAACAATATTTTGGAGCATTTTTTCACTTTTGGATTTATTATTTCTTCTACATTTGACGGAATCCCTATCCCTATCTTCCAAAATACAATTAAAATCACCACCACATATAAAATTGCATGTGTATGCATAATTTGAAGCTTTCAGGGTTTCTAGTTTTTCATATATAAGTTTGAACAACTTGACCCTTTGAGAATCAAGGTTTGGAGCATAAACGTTCACTACTATTGTTAAAAAACTATCGTATTCAAATGAACATATAATATATTGGCCATTTTCATCTATATCTATATTTCCTAAAGATATATCTAAATTTGAAGAAATCAAGATCCCTACCCCATTGCAGGTATTGGAATATTCAGTCCATAAACATTGACTACCCCACTCTTTTGACCATGATTCATTTTCAATTTTACTAGAACAGTGAGTCTCTTGCAGAAACACTATATTAGCTCCCCGTTTTTTCAAAAAAGTAAATATCGCCTCCCTTTTCGTCAAATCCCTTAGTCCATTAACATTATATGTTGCAAAACAAATACTAGACTTGAAATTAATTTCAAGTTGGTAAGGTTTATTGTCATAGTTTTGACTTACTTAGTCTGTATGTATATAACACAAAGAACTTCATTTCTCTGTTTCAGTTGATTCCTCACCAGATGTTGTTTTCTTTCTCACATCCTTTCAGCGGATCTGGACTCTCCCATTTGCGTCTTTTTCTAGCTACTGGTATCTTTGCGGCAATTGTGGCAGATATTAAGTCTGCTCCTTTTTGACTTAGATGTCTTCTGTCATTTCCATATAAGTCTGTAATATCCTCCCTTTCTAAAAATTCTTTTGGGCACGGAACGTATGCTACTCCCTGTCGTTTTGCACTTTCTTTCAACAGTTTATTTATTCTCATAGATCCATTTTCACCATTTTTTACCATTGATATAGGTGGGACGCCAACGAGGAACACATTTTTTGCATAATTTTTTGCAACAGCACATATATGATCACTTGCAGCTTTTATTGTCCTGTCAAGCTGATTCGCATGATTTGTACCAAAGTACAAAAATATATTATTGAAATTAGGTTTGTTCTCTTCCAACCATTTTGAACCATTTCCAAATTTACCTCCTGGAACTTGTACCTGCATGACAGACTCATTCCAACAATTCATCCGCATTCTGCTAACTTGAGAGTCTCCAAGAAGTAGAGTATTTTTGATATCTGGATCATTATTTTCGTCTGATTCATAATCGTTTCCTTCAACAGTTATCTTTTCATTATTTGCAGACTCTAATGAGACGGTTCTAGCATTTTCGTTTGTTCTTCCTCTTATATCATTTCCTCTTTGTGTTTGTGTCTCCACAACATTTTGATCCTCATGCAGTGTTTGTACACTGGTTGAATTTTCATTGCTAGGAGTTTCAATACCTTGCATTGCTCCACCCTCTCCAATTTCATCTTGTATTGCTGCAAGGACTTCCTTCACTGTGTTTTGTAACCTATGTGGTCTTGATTCTTTGTGTTTTGCATTTCTGCAGTTTTTCGTAAGATGAGGTCGACCTTTATCTCCACATATTTCACACAGTAATTTGTCCGGACAACTTTCCGGTTGATGATCTGTTCTTTTACATATATAACATTCTCTTCTTGTCACCCTAGGTTTAGTGTGATAATGAATTTTTGTTTCCATTCCACTGAGGTTAACCGGGAGTTTTAATTTGGTTGGAATATACAAACACAAACGCATTTTCATGAATCTTTCCCCGGTATCTATTCCATCTTTATCACATTTTCTTTCTATGTTAATACATTCACCATATTTTGACATGAATTTGACAATCTCTTTATTCGGAACTTGATATGGAGTTTTTTCCATTGTTAGTTCGGTCACATTTGGATCTACTTCTTGTGGTATACATATGCATTCTTCATTGTTATCAAGTTTATATGAAATACCTTTCATCAGCTTTTCAAAAGTTTCTTTTGTTTTGGTCGTGATTATCCACCTTTGATAGAATTTATACACAGCTGCTATCTCATTTAGTGGTACGTTATTTCTTAAAATTTCGATCACTTCATCCCTTTCTGCCCATGATTTTCTTTGCAATTGGATTGAGATTGTATTGTCTATCTTTACCCGAAACAGACTTTCTTCATCACTTCTAGTCTGTCTAGTTGACGCTTGTGCCGATACCGGCACCTGTATTTCTGGATATCTAACTGGTGGGTAAATATTGTCATCTTCTTTCTCTTCTGCATCTTCGTTTTCTTCCATATTCGTCGTAGGTTGTTTATATCTTGGTTAAAAAACTGAAGGCTTTAACCAAGCCGCAAAATCACCCCTTCTCCCGAGTGATAACGACGTTTCGTTGTTTTCTGAGTCAGACCCGAAAGCAGCCATTACGTTGACTTCTCTTTTTTAAATCATTTGCCGGTGGTGTTGGCGAGAGTCTAAAAAATAACAAAAACCAGTAGTCGTTAGTAACTTCAATAAGTATTTAAAACCTACTAACATTTGAGGCTTGAAGTTAAACACCACTGCACTTTTGTTTGTTGTTAACTATGTCTATGACAACTCAACACATTCGGACAGTTTTTATTTGTGACGTCACAGGGACAAATGGTTTACGAGTATTCATCCCTGAAGATTGGTTCGTTCGTGTGCAAAGCTCAACATCGATTCAGACATCAAGTCCCGTTTTGTAAGTCAGGTTAGGTTAATTTTATATATACGCTGTTGCTTAATTTAGGAGAGAGTTCTACGTGGATATTGTGATATGTGCTTGCCGTTGAACATATGCTAACAGCACAACAATGCCGGATTAATCGACATTGGACTACTTTAATTTCGACGTATAAGTGCACAGAGCGCCGGAGCAATGGAGGCAGGTCAGTGTACTATAGGATAAAATATTCCCATCATATGTTCGTAGCTGATTACTGCGAAGAGTTGCAAACCGACCAACAGTTAACGTATTTGAACTACTTCCAAAAAATTGAAAAGGATTACTAATATTTGTCCCGGGGTAAAGGAAAGTCGATAAGACGACTTAACCATATGGCGAACCACGGCCTCTCGTCCGGTTACCAGTCTATGTCGGGTATGGGATTAGTTAGTTATTTGTTTTTCGGAAGCATGGACTTGAGTCCAACAAATATTTGACTCATAATTAACTGAAGGCAATCGAACCCGGGGGAGAGGAAAGTCGCAATCAGACATAATGATAAAATATGTCATGTATGCGACTTTTTGCCCAGCGGTGACGTTAACCACCCTTGGGCGGCGAGGAGTTCAGCAATCACCTCCCTGCGACCCCGCGCATGGTAATCAGAGCTGCGATGGCAAGCGTATTCTTAACGCTTAGCTTGGACACTATGCCATACCTCAGAGTTGAATAAACTACGTTGTCGGGAACGCCCAAACAACTCGTTGTCAAGTGTTGATTCTAACTTGTTCACCAAGCAGTCACGTCCTATCCAGGGCCGGTTTCAAGCCGATTTGATCATATTGGGCCCCGCACCTTGACGCGCTAGGGAGTGTTTTTCTGCATTATGAAGTACAAAATACTACAGGAAACGTAAAATAAAACGTGAAATAATCTTTTTTATAATATTAAATTTGTTTTCAGTAAATTTGGTAAATTCATAAGTGCAGCGATGCCAATAACTTGCATCTGGCGAAAGAAGCTTTTCAAAGCTGAAACTAATTAAAGCATACTTGGCCTGCGGTTTCACAAGAAAGACTCGAAAGTTCGTCGATACTTTTTATAGGAAGCGAGATTGCTAAAGCTATTGAATTTGAAAATATTTTGAATGATTTTGCTAATAAAATGCTAGAAAAATCTTTTTCTAAAAGAGTATAATCGAATTGCCCGTTTAGCCTTTCTTGCCGTTAAAAGTAAAACAATAAAAGCATCAGCATTACCTTGAACTTTGTTTTAAAGCAAGTTTTGAATGTATATATTTTTTGGTTTGTATGTTTTTTATGAAATATATACACCCATAAATTTTACTATGAAGAGTAGGGGCCCCGCCATCAGATTTTCAATTGGGCCCCACAGTTTCTAGCACCGGCCCTGGTCAATCAAATGTCGTATAACAAAATGCATATGTAATTTTTAGAAAGTTTATGGTTTGTTTCATTAGTATAGGCCCAAATATATTTCATTTCACGTGTAATGACCCAAAGGCGATACATCAGGCTGCGTGACTGGAAAAGTTTTTTATTATAATCAGTATTTTCTATGAAATCCTTCTGTGAAAATGCAAAAACACTTCCACCCTTGAAATAAAATAAGGAATTAAGATTTGCACAAAAACGAAAATACTATAAAATAGCATGCGCTGCTTGAACACGTGAAATTTTAATCAGCCGAGATGCACTCGCATTAGGAATCTTTCGAATTGCGTAGATCTAATAAAACTTGAAACGTGATTTAAGCTCAAGTAGACAAATAAAAATACCATTTATAGATAACTCAGACATAACGAATAACGCGTTATTCACCACCATAGATACAAAATCTATTAATTTACCTATATATATTATCGTCGCTTTCCGTATCAGCTGGTATTTCTGTGTTCCCTGTAGTTTTTGAAACCGTCCGGTCACGCTATTACAATCCATGTTTTACTAGATGGCAATGAAATATGTTGCTTTAAATTTCATTCGTGGGCTTATGGGATTGGAAAAAAATAATTCCTTAATAAAGCGGCGCGCAAGCGTCACTTTGCACAGACTTTTATCATTAACGCTGAAGAGTGAGTCACTTTGTCGAATTGGAACCATGCAATAGGTAGCCAGCAATCGTTATTCGTTTAACTTTGCTGATGCTGCGAAAATCTTACCTTGACAGGTGGATATGCCTCATCATCGAATGTGAAATATGGTTTACTCGCCTTTCTTTTTGTTTTCGTTACATTAACAATTTATTGCACCAGGTAAATAACATTGCACACTAAAGATTGGGCAGATTTTGGGCAGATTGGGACATTGGCTTGGCGTAGGGAGCATATGAGCATGGGTACATTAAGCATTTACCCACCATCACCACATTGGGGGTAGATATTGGGTAGACTGAAAAGCATGAACTGTAGCTCCAGTTTCTTTCCATACCAAGTTGTTAGGAGAGAAACACTATATATGAAATTAAACATCATACATCAAAGAAACAAGTAAAAATCATGTTGAAAAATATAATTAATTATGGGTAAGTGTGATGATGCACAACACTCAGTAAAGTTTTTAACAAACTAAAATGTACTTTTACTGAATCATAAATATTGTTTTCAAAATCTACGATTATCAGTCAAACTAGATATTATGGGGATTTTAGAAATTCTTGTTTTCAAATTCTGTTCAAGCTTTTTAAATTAAATAAGTTTCATTAAAGCAGCTAATTTTTTCAAAAACATAATTCTATTTATCAGGCTTTAAAAAAGTTTAAATGCTTTTACATGAATATACGACGAAATGTAAATTTATCTCTCAAATACTAAAGCAAACAAAGTACAAATTACATGCATTTGAAGGTAATTGATTTGCATATTAGAGAATAATAGGCTTCAAGTATCAAAAGGAAATTATTTACACAGATACAGGAATATATATAAAATGCTACAATAGAAATGGAAAAATTAACCAAGCTCTAACTAGGATTTAGTAAAGCACAATGGCTGATATTTTTGAAAAACAAAATGTACACATGTATTACAGCTGATAATGATGACAATTAATTTCTACAGAAATAAGAATTCAAATAAAACAATATTTCTAAAACTAACAAACTAAAATAGCAAATTAGAGACAATTAGAAAGGAATAACTAATTATTAAAAAATAAGTTGAAGTATATTTCTGATGAAAAAGGTACATTGTACATCGAATAGATTAGAAGCTGTGATTGCATAAGTAGTTAGTTCAGTATTATATATAAACATCTCTTTATATGTATGAAATTAATATTATAATTTTATTGTCAGTTCTATGAGACTACTTATTTGCTCTTCCTTTTGAACAGTAACATAACTATTTCGTGTGCAGCAAAACTACTTAGGGTAATCACTTATAAATTTTATTACATTGAAGCCTACTGATATCTATATTTACTAACAGAGTTGATAATCAACCTGTATCACAAAGCTGACTGGTCCATGTATTATGTAGCAATGACTTGCAACATTAAGATTCAAATTAATGCAATAAAGACGATATAAAATAATTATAAAAGTGTAGTTGAAGAGAAAATTGCATATTTGATTTTCATGATTAGCACCAATGAAATAAAGGAAGAATTAAAGGAAAATATAATTATCTGTAGGCTGTAGCCAACAGAAGTAAATATGGATTTTAAATTACCATATATTAAAAACAATGTAGATTGCTGAATCATGACAAAATTTTCGAGTAAAAAGAAGGCCAATTGCGAATCTCTTTTCATGCAAAATAAAGCCATATATACAGCTACATCTCAAATAATATAATAACACCAATCATGGCTAGCAAGGTCGAACTTTAATGAAAAAATAAAAATTCAATATATTGAAAACTTATCAGTGGGATATTTGAATTGCACATTTGAAAAATCATAATTATACAGGCACCACTCAAATAAAAGTTGAAAGCATATAGTAGAAAAAGGCATTGGAAAAACTAATGGAGTGTAATATGGTGGTATCCTTTGGTTAATTACAGCTTCTGCCACCAATCAAGTTCATGATACATCGGAATATAGATCAGATTTCCGTAACCAGGCTAATAGCGGAGTGCTCAACTAGCCTTCTCTGCCAGGATAAATACAAAACTTGTATTTAGCAATGAAATAAGCAGACTAGTTAGAGTAAAACTTGTGAGAAGTATTCAAATTTCAAAAACTTGGCTCAAAGCATCTTTTTTTCAATAAACACAAAAATACTCTTTACTTTTTGTAAAGTAGTAATTGAGATGGAACTGATTAATAGTGGAAGAATAAAATGTATAAAAACGGGTCAAATATGCAAACGAAGTGAGTAACAATACAAGAGTCTGGAAGTCAATCTACAAATACCGTATTTGCTCGTTTTGTAGCCCGGGCCCATATTTTTTTCAACCAACTCACTAACCGGGCCCTTATTATGACCGGCCTTCATTCAAGCACGGGCTCTTGTTATTTTAGATCGTTACAATAATTAATTTATTGTTATTTCCAGTTCTCAAGTATGATTTAAACGAGAATAAAAAATTTTGACTGCTTCTACGCACCGCAGGTACAAATCCGCAAAAGAAGGAAGTTTTGCAACGCGCTATCAATATTGAAACGACGCAATTGGGCGTCGCGACGCCGAGTTTGGGAACCATGGTGTTACATAATCAATGCTATCTGTTATGTACTTGAACGCCTAAGGCGTGAGTGTTATCTACCGGCGCTTAAAACTTAAACAGCGTTGTGACGAAAGCGCTTCTTATTTCCTATTGTTCCCTACCACTGAAAAATCAGCTTTTACGTCGGGCGGGTATTCAAGCACCGGCCCTTATGTATTTTTATGTTCTGTTCACACGGGCGGCTATTCAAACGGGCCCTTAATCAAGATCGGGCGGTAAAACGAGCATATACGGTATATACATATATGCATAATTATCATGGAGTTGATCAACAATAAAAGGATGAAACAGATAAAAACCATGAAAAATTGAGAAAATATAAATTGTTGGTTTTGAAAATTCTGACTAATTCACGTTGATTAACAGTATAGAGTTTGATTTAAAAACGAAAGGTTGAGTCAAATCCGACTGATATTGCAGTTCATCAAACATTATAATATTCAGTAAGTGGCATAATGGAATGGTTGATAATGACAATATAAAATCAATGGAGGGGTTTTAATATTATATTGTTCATGTAGAGTCCAACGTCCATTGTTGATTTTGTATTGTTAGTATTCAATTCCTACACAACTTTTACAAGATAGCTACCTGTCTGGTAGGTTTAGATGAATTTTCCACCCCGTTCAGGCAATTTAGGGTCTGTTTGGGTAATGACAGGAACTTATTTTTTATCACTGTATCCCCAAAGTTTGCTGTTTTATCTTGAAAATTGCCTTGAGATATATAAAATGTCTTTTAAAGATGTCTTGAAAATTCCCTTTAGATATATAAAATGTCCTTTGAAGATATCTTGAAAATTGCCTAAGATATATAAAATGTCCTTTAAAGATATCTGAGTCAATCTGACTGATATTGCAGTTCACCGAACTTTATAATATTTATAAGTGGCTTGATAATGACACTTCGAAATCAATGGATGAGTTTTAATATAGTATTGTCCGGATAGTGTTGAGCGTCCATTGTTGATCATCTACTGTTAGTATTCAATTCCTGCTGCCTCTTAATTTCGCCTTCAATGCATCAAGAAGTTTATCGAGATGGTCATCATCAGGATATCCATTGCTGAAAAAGATTAGATTGCATGAGAGATAATGGTAGTTGCATATGAGTCTGATTTCAATTAACTGTAAAAAATAAGATGTTCGATAAAAGAACACTGAAAGTCACAAATATTTGACTCTTTAGTACTGAGGAATGCTTAACTTAGCGATGCCTGTGTGAGTGGGATTTGAATGTAAGGTTTTGATGTGTAAAAAGAATGTCAAGTCAACTTTACTCGTAGGTAGAGATGAATGTCTAAACAGGTAATTTTTTCAGGTATTTGATTTCATTGATACTGTACTAAAATATGAAACATCAAAATCACTAACTAAGCCCAACACCTTATCCGTGGTGCAATGGAAGGCTTCGCCAAACATTGATCCTTTTAGAGTTTTGAAACCAAGTAATGCCTTAAAGTCTAATTGTCTGCTTGAACAGAGCACTGATCAAATTGCAGTTGTAAAACCACCAAATAAAATATATATTCGTGATGCGCGATGGCATAATAGTTGAAGCGTTAAACTTAATTGGGTTGGCATCGCAAACTGCACATCTTTGGTTTAAATCCAATGGCCATCACCCTACCCAAAATATTGAGTAGGCAATGCTGAATCAAAAAAGAAACTAGTTCTGCTAAATATTAGTAGCTCCTTAAATATTGCCACATATCAGTGGAAGCTTAAACAGGGCTTTGTTCACAGCAAAATGTGTGGTTAAGCGCCGTATATATAAAAACTCAAAGGTCTCGTTTATAATAGAATTTTAAGAATAAGCAGTGTAAGTGTAACTATAATTTATATGTTGGATGCCCCATGAAACTTTGACAACAGAGAAGCAGAAAGTTTAGTCGTTACTGGAATACGGATCAAATAGTTACAAAATTGGGCAATCATAATTTCAATGACTGATGTGGCAATAGAGAAACCTAGTAAACAACAGCTGGTCGTTAAACCTGGTTACAGTCACAATGCAGACAATTCAAGCCTGAATACCATAATGGTTGATTCTGATTGTCACTAAGAAATTACCCTCAGTCACATACACCCTAACATTTTGCAACAGCATGACAAATCATGGTCAATATTTATCAGGAATAGTAAGAATGCTTCCTGGCCATCCTTCACCCATCAACTGAAATTTGATGGATGCGATGGGTTCTTATATATAGCCTTGTTCAAAGTGAACGGTGTATAAAAGATGTGTATTAACAAATTCAGATGTTGCTTGAAATCAAGAGAGGAAAGTTGAGAACGTGAGAACGTTGTACTTGGTTTTACCTAGGACGAGACAAGATATATGTGCTTGAGTGGTTACAAATGTCACAAGCTGGATGGATGGTCATGGGATCAAAACTGCGACCTAAACATGCCTTTCTTTGATTTATATATAAGAGTTTGTGTTTAATACAAATCATGACTTTTTGTGTGAAAGTCCGTTTATCTAACTTTGCATGGAAGGTCAGTTTGGTAAATAAATATTGCTTTGGTTGAACCTAATTTTTGCAATCCATATTTTAAAAATCTTAAATCTCAAATTTTGTTTGAACTAATTTGTTATTACATAATTACTTCATATAACTTACTCGAGGTTCCTTTTAATCCTTATAATAATTGTACAGATTATTCAACTAAAGAACTTACTTATCTGGACCTCCACGTTTGTTAGTCTTATGAGGAATTTCATCATTCCATATTATTTTTCCTCTGCTGCTTCCAATTATCTGAATCTTGAAGAGCAATTCTGCATTGAATGCTTTCCAGAGCAAGTTCTCAAGGTGGGGGGTTAGCAGGCAAATATTCAGTGAACTTCTTTGCCCCATATGAAACACCCTGCAAAAATAAACATCTCTAGGTTATTCAACTTCTATATCTGATAATTTATTAAAACTGATATAAACACAGGTGCTCCAGAAGTATGTGAATCAAGATGTCGCAGAACCTGAATCCTGACCAGTACACACATACTGTGTTCAGGTTGTGCGCCATCTTGGTGCATTTGATATGATTGTATGATTTGATTGTGATTTGATAACAAAACATTCGATTTCTAGGTCAGGAGGAGGGAACACATTTGAACCAAAGATGTTTTACATGTGCAAACAAGTAAAATATCCTCAGGAAACACATAATCAGTGGCATCTTGTTCAGAGTTGCCTTTACATGACATTTATTTTAATTTTTCAAAAAAGAAATCAAACATAATATATCTATTATTGGGAGCAGAGTTAGAATATGACGACACTAACATATTACTGACACACAAAAAATCCACTGATATGTAAGAGGTTATTTATGAAAAAACCAAAGGACCAACATTTTTTCAAGCAGAGCATTGCTTGCCAATTTATATACATCGGTGGTGAGATCGTCGATCTGGGATTTGAAGATTAATGTGATGAGAAGTAGCCAAACTACGTTGGCATCACAGGTTAAAAATCCTGGATTCAAGCACATTACTCAGTGCATAATGAAATAGGTAGGAGTGTAAGATAAATTAGGTGACAATGCAACCAGACAGATTTCAGTTCTACAATAAATAGTAGTGCCTTGCGTATTAGTGGCTGCTCATACATAGCCTTGTTTGAAATAAAAGACATGACAAACGTTTCATAGAAAAAATTCATATGGTAAGTTTGTCATTTTAGGCGTTTGGAATCTTATAGTCAGACAAAACTATCAGACTTAAGATAAATTGTGATGATTATTGCCAAAATAAAATACCTAAATTACTATTTCATATAAATTCTTAAAATAATATCTTTTTCCGATATTGAATATATTTCAAATTGGGCCATGTCCAACAAGAGTCTGTGAAAATCACTGTACAATTAAAGATGTACCGATACCACTTTTGTCGCCGATACCAGCTAAAAACGCCGATACCGATACTATGTAATTATTACCTGATAAGGTGTGCTGTGTAGGACGGACGGGTTAAAACAATGGTCTTTGAGCGTTGTTCATAGTACACATTATTTCAGATCGAAAAAAAAAAGATATATCACATAATATGAAATTAATGTTTGGTGTTTGCTTTAACTGATTAAGATACATTGTACAGTAACGCTAGTAATCTCAGTGTTCAATTAGAAAACTCATAAGCCGGGATGTCCAATTTGAATTTAATGTTAATATCGCTCCTTCGAATTTCGTTATTCGTGTTTAAAAGAATATCGAATATCACCCACACAGTCTAGGGCTAGGCGGTCATGTCAATATATCTATAAAGTAATTGTGTAGTTAAACAAAAATAAAATTAATTAGAGGGATAATTGTGTCGGAATTTAGTTTATCGATGTCGACGGACTAAATGACACTTGTACTTGACGACAAACAGTCAGAATTTATACCCGTGCCAAAAGGTCATGTGCCGTTAATAAGGACCCCAATTCCACTGTATGATTCAAAACTGGGCGCCTAGTTGCTTTATGTTACGTGCTGTGTTGATATATTTCTTCATAATTACTATGTAATATTAAAAATGTCAATATAAAAATTTGACAGCGAAAATAGCCAAATTAGTTGAGCTAGTTTGGCTGATAAATATGTTAGCTAAAAACATGTGAATCCTATTCTCTCGCGGGGGTGGGGACATGTATGGCTCATAGCTCACGATCTCTCCAGACAAAAAATGAATTAAAAAGTAGTATTCCAACTTATCTTTTAAAACATTCTGGACCATATTTCTTCAATAATCAAATGCTTTGAAAGACAAATTTTGAAATGAAAACCTCAAATCAAGAATTTGCTCTATGTAATATAAACAATTGTGAATATATTCATTTATTTTGGACATCAGCACTGGTAGAGATAAATTCTGCAAGGGGCCATTAAACCAACATAAAAAAACTGCTTTCTGGAACATCGGAAAAAAAATTTCTAGAACATCTAAGCACTAAGGTGTTGTGATGGCCTTGTGGTTATAGCATTGGACTTAGCTATGTTGGATCATAATTTGAAGGTCTCAAGTTCCATGCCAACTGCCTTATCCAGGATGTAATAACTTGAGTAGGCAATGCTGAAATGAAAAAATTACATCCCATCCAAAAATAATAGCTTATTATGCATTAGTGGTTGCTTGTGCCCTGTTTAAAGTGAACAATATAATAACAAAGGTGTAATTAAAATTCAATTGCTATTTGGGGGCAGAAAAATTGTATTTGGAAGATTTAATTTTAAACATAGAATCAATGTAAATTAATACAACAAGAATCTTGGTTTCAGAAAATACATGATTTAATATTGAACCAATTAAATTCATTACATGACTCACATTCAGACTTCCAGCAGGGAATGAGTAGGAGATGACATAAGTGCTCCACCCTTCATATCCTGGCAGTGATTCATCCAATCTTTCCACTGTCATTCTTCCACCAGGTGGTTGTTGGTTGATGGTTCTTAGACCAGATGAAGTAGCTTGACTTGAAGACTGAGATTCTGTAAATTGAAAAATTATTTTAGTGAAATGGATTAGGCAGGATTCAAGTTATACATATTGTGATATTACATAATACATTAACGAACAACTTTTTTGTAATTTTTAAATCCATGAAATCCGTAAGTCCCCATACCCAATACTCAGCTCAAGTTGGATATTATATTTTACTAATGCTTTTGGATTTGAGCAGTATTGAATTTTTTTATATGACACTTAAATACATTTTCGCGCTTACCTCTGTTATAGACACTCCCTGGGCAAGCCGGGAGTCGAGTGAAAATTCAGCAAATAAATCTTGGTCTCTTGGCACCAAAAAGTGGGAGCCACTGATATGAGAGGATCTACTATTATTTGGAAAAAAAGGCATTGCCTACCCCAATCTGTTACACCCTGGTGAGGTAGTGGGTGTGGGATTTTTTTCAACATCGTTACTTTCAAATCATAAATACCGGAAACTCGAGCAGAGTGAAAGTCACCCATTTTTTTTTATTTTTTTATGTTTTCAATGAATTATCACAAAGTTCAGAAATATAAAACAATAAGCCAGATATAAATGATCAATAGTGATTTATTGCTCAGTGCTCACATTAGTGATCTACGTCAGTGGTTCCAAAACTGTGGGTCGCGACCCCAAGATTTTACAAGGTCGCCTGATTTCTTCCAAACATGCGTACACAAGTAACTAGGATTTGAAATTTGGGAAATCAAATTTGTACTGGTCGGCAGATGCCGTAAAAGTGCCTAACTTTGGATTTTTCAGCAATAACTCGCCAAAATTGCTCTGTGAAACTTTCATGCTGTACCTTTCCAGCTGGTCGGCAGGTACCGGTATTAGTAAATGTAAACGAGTGACAATGGTACAGCACCAATAATATTTTCCTTTTTTTATTGCTTTTTTTATCATGTTACATTCCAATGAGTGGTTGACCCGATGGTACGCGAATCGGATTTTTGCCAGGCTGCGAAAATTATTTTGGTTTGTGATTTCGTACCAGTGTAGCCGCTTGGTTACCAGATCTACAATGCAAATTGTTTTATCCGGCGATTGAACCTTAATTATGTGTTTGACAAGTATGGTATTGATTGACAGGCAGAGTCTTGATCAAGTAATTATTAACCTTTAGGTTTCGATCCGTTGCAAAAGCGCTTTGTTAGTTCGCGCACATGTCTAAAATCTACAAGTAGGCTACGTGTTTTGTCCACACCGCCTTCACATAACAGTGAGCATTTTCGTATTGCAATATTACGTATTTAGACGTTTCATACAGAATTTTGAATTGCTCCGAGCAGTCGAACACAAAACCACAAGTCCTAGCATAATAAAGGCACTTAAAATATCTGATTCCGTACATCAGGGGTCGGCAACCTACGGTCCTACGAATCCGGCACGCGGAGCACTATAATCCAGCCCGCCACGCTTCACTAAATTATAGTAACAAACCATCCGTTTTGACGAATATATATTTTTTAGACTAAATTTTATTATAACCTAACAATTATATAATTCACAATTACTTGTTTAATGAGCAAATGGCAACAAAAATAAAAAAACGATTTTCACCCTCTTTTTTTCACAAGCACCAATACTTACGTAAGGACGAACGTCTGAGTTTGGTTTTATATTGCTGGGAGACATATGCTTTCATATCGGCGACATATGTTAAAGACGACTATCAAGGCTTGAATTCCAGTTTTTATTCCGATTTTTATCTTTTGCGCCGGCTCTGATCTTTCTTGTCATCGTTTGCAAATTAATAAATGTCCCAATTTCAAGTAAACATTGTTATTATTTCTGACACTGGAATGTGGATATTTATGAAGACGATGGTTGAACTTCTTTTGATTTTACTATTCTATTGTGCCCGTTTATTTTCGTATTAAATAATAAATAAAAACCCTGCAAAGTCTTTGCGTGAATCCTGAATGTTATTTCGAATTCAAATGATGATTTAATAACTCAATGGCAATAATGGCAATTCTACTGATCAAATAATGATTCCTTGGAAAAATTTCGCACAATAATTTGTTACCTTGTTTGACATTTTAATTTTACCAAACGACATTGGTGCGCTTTATGCAAAACTGAGAATTAAAACGATACCCAAATACGACTCCTCAAGTTTGTCGTTTCTGTTTCTCAGCAAGAGCCGTGAGGTAATTTTCGCCAAATTCAAGGGATCGGTTTAGTGATGCACAAGTCCCGTGCCCAAGCAAATCAGCCTAGGTAGTAGGTCCTCGATATATGAGTAGTGAAATGGCATTCTAATACGCAAGAGAATGACACCGAAAGGTTATTGTTACGTAACGATACACGGCATGGTGTTTTTTTTCTAGCGATCCAAGTTCGCACCCCCAAAATTATGGAAAGTGTCCACCCCTGGATCTGAGAGATTGTTATACCGTGGTTTTCATACGATTCCATGTGTTATCAAATCTTCTGAGGTTTCTCCGTTTTCCGGCGCATTGCCGGACACGTTCATATATTTTTTGGACCAATATTCACCGTCAACGTCTACTTACAGTCGATATACAGGTACGTTTCCAGTTATGGGGTCGCGAGTATCTGTAGGCTTTGATTTTATGAAAATTGGGGTCGCGAAAATAAAAGTTTGGAAACTACTGATCTACGTTATGAAACACAAATGCAAGAGATTGTACCTGATGTGTCACTTCTGTATCTACCCACTGCTCCAATATGTAGTTCTTGGACATTCTTAGACCTGTGGCTACTTGATGCAGTATTGCCAAAGAAAGTTTCTGTATATTCACCTCTAGTACTTGTAGCTCCAACTGTTAATTGCTGGGCTTGGTACGTTTCTGTTTCGACTCTAGTGTTTGAAGGTGCTGCTTGCTGAGGGGAAAGATCCATTAAAGACGACTTCTTCCTTGCTCGAGAAAATAATTCATCCATAAGAATATCGTAACATTTACGAGAATCTCTGACCAAAGTCTCAGAGCGGATCGTTTGTTCCAAGAATTGAAGAGGAAATTTTTGGAGATCAAGGAGGCCGAACAAATCTTGAAAATTTTTTTTCCTCTTTCGAATATCGTGCTTTATCCATCTAAGAGCTCCGTGCCATTTAACAGTCTCGGAAGAATATTTTGTGTTTGGGGATTTGTAAATCACAATGATGTCATCCTTGCTGATATCACAGAACTCTTTTTTTTCAATGATTCGTTCAAAATGTGCTTCCAGGAATCGATTCATCACATTTTTCACAGCATCTAGGTTGGTAGCTTGATTAGTTTCAGCCAGATTTTTCAGGATGAAGCAGTTGTCAATCTCAAGATTTGTCACAAGATTCTTGACATCAGAGAATAATGCAGTGATGACTGAATTCTTTGCAATGTCATTACTTTTCACCAGTGGTTCTTCCAACACAGTCTCCAGAAGAAATTTGAAAGGATAAGTCTGGATATTGATGACTGTAACAAGATCGGCAAAACATCTCTCTGCATCTTCATCTTTTGCTCTTGCCCATGTTATCATAGCTTGCCATGATGTTTGGTAATTCATACTTGGAGTTTTTATGTAACGCAGGGGATCTGGCTTGATAATGAACAAAAACATCTCGGAGGAAATTACTGATTGGAAATTAGTGATCAGAACATTTTCTGCTTGTTCTTTTATATCAAGGCGATCGTATGCTTGAGCCAAATTGATGACAGAAAGACAATTGGTATGAGAAAGATTGGTTTTCAAGTAATGGAAGCAAAAGTTAGTCAAGCCAACCATTTGTAACAGGTTGGATGCTTGCAGGATTTGTTGAACGTATTCCATTTTCAAATTTCCTACTCCTTTATACATGAACTCTATACATTGGGAAATCCCATTCTGATCGACATCCTTCATATTGATAAAACCATCACGAGATTCCTTCATTTTGCTCGTAAACATGGCTTTAAAGTATCCTGATGAGGCTGCCAAGACACAGCGATGAGCACGGAACGATTTGTCACCAACTTTGACATCAAAATCACAGAGAATGTTTTGTTCTCTCAAGCTATCGAGTGATGTCATAAGCAAACCAGCTTGGGTTGAATTTGTTTGTTTAATGTAATCTTCATTCATGATCAGTCAGCTCAACTTTACTCAGATCAGTAACTAAATATAACAATCCTAACACCTGCATAAAGATAATACATTTTTTTAACCACTGTGAATTATCTTCCAAATCAAAACTACATTTTATTATTGAACATAATAGATGAATTGACAGTTGGTGGTCTGAATTCCTAGAAAAATTAACAAATGAGAAATCTCGCCATAACAAACATGTGACCTCCGAGTTGTTATTATTATTTCCAACAATGGCTATGAACCCAGAATGTTCAATTGCTTAGAAATTGCCTATGGAGGCTATGGTTACATACAACTCTCCTGTCAGGACTTTTTAGGCAATATTATAGAGTCCTTTGAACAATATAAATCTGTAATTACATTAATTATTGCGACTGAAGAAAATACCATTCCATTTTCTCCAGTCACAACAATTATATTGTTTTAAAGTCTCTGGAATGGCATTTTCTCAAAATCTTTATAACTAGAAAACACAGATCTTATTTGCAATAAGTAAGGATTGCTATCTATAAACCACTTGTCTTAAAACAAAATAATGGATTCAACTGGTTCATCGAAGGTCAACAAAATTTGGCTATACTGCTAAGCTAATTGTCACATTATAAGTATAATTTTATTTCGACTCTATTTAATAGGGAATAAAATGATCAATAAAAACAAACGTATGAACATACTCTGCTAATACTCCGCATTATCTTAGAGTCAGTCGCATAAGCTGATAACGGTATTCCAACCGAACTGCCATCGCCCAACATACTGATCGGATAATCGGATTCCTTACTCAGTTTCAAATGCAGCATAGCGCAGTATTGCAAAAAATCTCAACATTTGCAACAGTATTATTCTGACCTTTCACTCCAACTCCCTGTGTACGTTGCCAAGTCGAGTAACTTTTAATTGACAAATAAAGACGCTGATCTCAACTGATATGCAATAATGGAAAGTTATGTCAATAAAAATGAGTAAGAAACATGAGTAGAAAAATTATGATTATTCAGATACAACATGTATTAACCTAATGATTAAAATAAAATTATTATTATGATTATTATTATTATTATTATAAAACGTCATTGCAGTTTGTTTTGCGATAAATCTGGCATCATCGCGTTAACTTACCCCGCATATGACGTCATAGCTCATAGAATTGTTATAAAATCACGATCTTTATGATGTAATAATTTGATCTCAAAGTAGTTGCTTATTTGTGTGAGCATGTCCAGCGTTAATTCGGGCATCAAATCAGTTTCTAGCAGAAGATCAAGCATTTTCTGTGTGAGAGAAAGTTCAGTATAAAGAAATGAATATACCGTGTTTCCCCGAAAACAAGACTGGGTCTTATTTCAATTTTCTTCCGAAAAATAACACTAGTACTCATTTTCCGGGGATGTCTTAAATTTTCCTTTATTAAAACAAAATTGAAAAGTGGAGAATTACGAGATTTTCAAATATACAAAATATGAAAACTGATATCCATTTACTTATAAATAACATGTTTTTATTCAAAATAACTGCAAAACATAGATTATGAAATCATTTTAACAGTGTAGGCGAAATTTCCTACTATCGACTAGTTCGAAAAAAAATTCGTGTTATTGACTAGGTCTTATTTTAAGGGGAGGGCTTATATTAAAATCAGGCTAGGTCTTATTTTCGGGAAAACACGGTAGATGTAGTGTTGTGCACTTTCTGTGGAATCTTTAAATGGTAAAGGGTCGCGGTATATCGGATTATGATGCATTGTACTGTTTATTTTCAACAAGGCTGCTAAATGCCGGATACGCTGATACACATAGCCGCAAGTCAGTGTAGGTTCGAACTTTTGATATTTAGTATTATTTGTAGAGAAGCGCTTTCATCCAGATAAGATTTTTCTAATTTAGTTAGGAATAGCAAACACGATACGAAAACAGAATCAAATTGAGAAGCGCACAACATGGGCAAACTTTCAGCAATTAATTCACGTAAAAATTATTACCATGGTATCCGAATCATTTAAATACGCGGCGTGAAACGGCGTTTAATCTGACAAACACGTTCCTGCTTTTGAGGTATACTTTGCCATGATGTTTGCCTCACCTAAAAGGATAGAATATGATTTACATATTTGACGGAAGCCGATAATACGGCTTAATCGAACCACGATCTCTCGCCCGGTTACCAGTTCATGTCGGGTATGGAATCAATTAGCGAGGTATTTGTTTTCGGAAGCTTGGACTTGATGGTGGAGGATGTCGTAACCGATCAACCAGTTACTTGAACCACCCTATAGCGGCGAGTAATTCAGCAATCCTGTCGCACATAACTAACCCCGTGTAGGACGAGAACACGCATACACGATGCGCCACACCGTCGAGCCAAGATATGTCATGGATGAGACTCATGTTTGAGTCCGGACCAAACCATTAAGCTTCGCGACTTGCCGTTTTTTAAAGGGATAATGTTTGGTTAGAACAGGCTTGTTCAACCTTCTTAGTGTCGCGGGCCGTTTTCACGTGAGGAAACTCACTGTGGACTGCAAATTTATATACATATGTATCAGTTTGAATTTACGTTATAATTTTCACATCGGCGAATCAAACTGCACAAAGCTATTGTTAATATCTGAACACAATATGTACGCATTTTTACGCAGTGACTAAATTTAAGAAGCTTTATTTAACGCAAAAATAACATAAACACGATAGCAAAATACGAGCATAAAAAAAAAACGTTTACCGGAGCCAGTAGCAAAGATATTGTAGGTCTACACTTTTTATTTTACGGTGGCGATAAAGTTGAGATCAAAGCCTACACGAAATATAATAATTATGATGAATTAAATTTGGGTTCTGAATTTATTCCTTCAATTTTCCTCGACCAATGATCGCACAATAGCTTTCCGATTTTGTTGAGCAAGACGCAAAAGTCCTTTGAGAAATAAAAAACAACATCGATGTCGACCAGAGCGCAAGATTTGGTGCATGGCCGGAAACAAAAAAATCAAAATCACGAAACACATCTTGCCATGTATAAAATTCACGGCTCGTTGTAAAGGGAGATTGAATACAAAAGGCTGAAATAGACAAATTGTCCATATCGGCTCTCACTACAGTCGAAGTAAATTGTAAGCGATGTCTCGAAAATTTTCATTTAGTCGTGTCTCTCGCGCGTTTGAACAACGAGGAATATTTTTTTAAATAATAATTCATTAATTTTATATGGGAAGTGTCGCTCAAATTTGTCGGAGACATCGGGTTAAGTTTAGCTTATTTAATTTCGAAAAATACTGCGCGGGCCACTCGGAATTCTTCTACAGGTTGGAAGACCCCGAGTTAGATGGTCAACGCTCATTTCTCGCTGCTCGATAACCAGTACTGTTTTTTTGGCCTCTCCCTCCACCCTGAAATGCTATTCTTTTTTTATTCTACTCCGTATATGTACCTTACATATTTTCATCATTAATGTTTAAAATAAATTACTGATTACATTAGGTACGTTTGGTTCCGCGGAGCTTCCCTTTTCCCGTGAAATGCGTGTTCAATACATGAAATGTCAATCATTACGTTCGGGTCGGGCTTCTCTATCGCTCACTTTTTTTTAAATGAGGCGTTTTGGCCACGAGAGACCGTGGTCTGCAAAAAAAGAGCAGAAGTTGCCTCATCAACACGACACATACTGCACTAAACTTTTGCAATGACAATTCAATGAATTCCTAAATAAAATATGAAATTTCAGGTTTGCTTCGGGCTCGGGCCTGCAAATCCAGGTAATTAGTCGGGCTCGGGTCAGGTTTAATTCCCACGGGACTGGGTCAGGCCTGGCTGGAATTTTTGGGCCGATCTTACCTCTACTCTCGAGTGAAACGGCGATTTTTCCGGGTCTACACGTGTCGTTTGCCGAGATGCAAGAAAACACGAGCCATGGGTGGACAGTAACTCGACAAACAGTAGTACGGATAGTGCAGTACGGCTTTATTATGTACTGCGCAAATACCGACGGAGATCGCTTTGTGCGCTGTACTACTGTATGTTCAATTATTCTTCTTTTTCCGGATGGGAACTTTACCATGACTACGGCGCTTTAGGGTGCAAAGGTTTGAGCGAATATGTCAAAAACCTGAATACTACAGAAGAATTGATTTTTGTCTTTTGTTGTCATAATCGCTAACGCAACTGAAAATCGGGTGTCAACTGAAAATCGGGTGTAATCGCGGAAATAAGCTTCTGAACTGAACGGCAACTGAAAATCGGGTGTCAACTGAAAATCGGGTGTAATCGCGGAAATAAGAATATGTCAAAAACCTGAATAAGAATATGTCAAAAACCTGAATACTACAGAAGAATTGATTTTTGTCTTTTGTTGTCATAATCGCTAACGCAACTGAAAATCGGGTGTCGGGTGTCAACTGAAAATCGGGTGTAATCGCGGAAATAAGCTTCTGAACTGAACGGCAACTGAAAATCGGGTGTCGGGTGTCAACTGAAAATCGGGTGTAATCGCGGAAATAAGCTTCGGTTACTGGAGCGGGTGTAACCGTGGATGCATTTGTTGTAACGCGCTGATAGACGACAAACGCTTTCTTTTTCTTGATTGTCGGTCAAGAGTTCGGCTGACCGGATGAATACATTTTTTTCAAGATATCCAACGTTCGTAGAGCAGTAAATTAGTAATATATTTTACAAAACTGTGTTAGAACAATTCATATATACATTAGATCTGTATAAAAAATAATAATAAGCGCTACATAACAATCCAACAATGTATATCAGCATAGCATATGAATAGCACCAATAGTAAGGCAGATCACTGAATGATTTGTGAAATAAATATCATTGATAATAGGTCAGAAACCAAGTTTCCTATCAAATTGAGAAAAAGATCAAGTCTTCCATTGGAGACTTTCTCATTATAATAAGCAACTTTTTGCGTTAAATTCCTCCCATTGCAAATTTGGAAACTGTCTACCCCTCCCTTGTCATAAATATTACTTTAATGAATCATAAGCTAGTTATTTATGCACAAGTCGCACTCTGGCGTTTGTACAATTTAAGTTGTTTACAATATGCTCATAAATTAGTATTATAGTATTAAAACTAAAGAAAATTAGTGATACCACAGCAAATTCAAGTTCCTCCCCAACAACGACAAAAACCCACCCTGGGGAAGAAATCCTCCCCGGTAAAAAAAAACGTTCCCTAGTACCAGTGGCGCAACCAGGCCGTTTTTAACGGGGGGTCCGACCGGAATTTACACAGTGCAACCACGACGTAAGTCGCAACGCCACTAGGTGTCGCCCCGCTGAAACACCATAAATTGCTCGTGGTTAAAAGGGAAACGCCATCGATTAAATCCCAGCCTTTCGCTTACCTTGCACTCATTCATTAACGGCGCTTCGCTATGTCTTGCACCTCGTGGGTAGCAAAACGCCGTTCATTACATTCCAGCGAACTGCTAACGAAAAGCTGTTAATTATTTTCAACGTTTCCCTCGCTTTGCGCCTCGTGGATAGTGAAACACGGCTTGAATAAATTCCAGTGTTTCCCTCGTGCCGCGCCTTGCTCGTTGGGTGAATTCGTCAAGACAAAAAACAAAATGCACTTCTTGCGAATGAACCTTTTCCCGACCCTAACCCCAGACAAATTCTAAACTAAACTGAAGCTCACCGGAAGACATAATAACAATTAAAATAATTGATTTACAACTAATTTTTGGAAGTACAACTAAAAACTGACTAATTTAATGCAGGGATGTCCAAATCGAATTTAAATTCAAATATCGCAAACTTCAAATACTGTTTTTTCGTGTTTATAATAATCCCGAATATGGCGCACATATCCTAGCGTCGTCGTCCATGTGTGGTTCGGCAATATATTACAGCTGACATGAAAGAATTTCGATAAACGCCGACTTGAAGAACTTATATGACTTCGGGGACGTTTTTGATTGAAAATATTTTCTTATATGTATTTTAACTTAGTCAAGATGGTTTAGGCGTCTTCGACAAATTGTGTCCTTATTAGTTGTTTCATCCTCAGTTACGATAGTGACCGAACATAACAGGAAATTTTTTCATTTCTTGTAATTTAGCGCATATGAAATAGCTCTTAAATAGTATTTAATATCTATCGCGGATTTCGTCGGCATCCGGCGTTGATGACAACATCGCTCAGTTTAAGTTACAAACAAAAATACATAACAGCCGACATGAAATATTCAAATCAGCGCAGAGTTCAAAAATAAAACACGTTTTATGGTCTTAATATGCACATAGAAAGAAAGGACAGAGAAATAACAACTAAAAACTAAGAACGGTATGGTATGTTTGTGTACTTTTGTTTACCATCGTCATCATAATCAAATTAGTTAAACCCGATTCCCAAATTTCTGTCTGCCAATAATGGAGAATAAAGATGGAAAAATGTGTTTTACTTTTTGAGTCGGAGTTGATTTAAATTTCCCATGTTATGTGTTATAATTTTTTGATTATAACCAATACCTCAAACTTAAAATGAACGATATTGTTATCAACGACGTCGGGATAACGATAAAATCTCCGATAGAAATCAAATAATATTTATAAGCTATTTTATAGATTGCAAGAAATCAAAAAATTTCCCGTTAAGTTCGATAACTATCGAAACTGAGGATGAAAACAATTAATTAGGGCAGGATTCGCTTTTAAGTTTATTGCCGAGGCGAGGCGCACAACATATGTTGACTAAATTGAAATATACGATAACAAATGTAAAAAATTTTCAACCAAAAACGTCCTCGACGTCTTATAAGCACTTCAAGTCGGAGTTTATGGAAAACCTTTCACGACGACTGTTAGTTATTGCCGTGCCACACATGGCTGCTTTCGATTGCGATAAAAAATGAAATAATTGTGAAATGTTTTTAAATCAGAACGTGGAAGGCGGCGGTAGGATGTGTACGCGTTTTCGGCCTTTCATATGTAGAAAATCTTGGGTTAATCGAAGCAATATTTTTCCGAAAATAATTTTCGTATCCAGATTTTCAGAGTTTCCACTGCATTATTATAACATGAAGACGGGCGGCGTTACATTGCGTCAAGATGATGAAGCACGAGAGTAATCGTCACAAGAGAGAGAGAGATAGCATTATGCTATTGTCGCTTTCAATTCGCATCGACAGCGCGCGATTTCTACTTTTTTGAGGTAACATATCTCAATTTCAACACAAAAATATACGCGGGGATAGCGATTATTAGGTAACTAACAGCAAAAAGGTATGATTGAAGTCGGGCGGTGTTGAATTACGTCGAGGGGATAAAGCACTGGAAAAAAGTAGTTTTCACCGGATTGTTATGACCGTAGAAGGACGTTGTTTGAACGTAGAACAATAATAAAAAAAAAACGAATTTCAAACGGGGGGGACACGACCCCCGTAACCCCCCCGCTGGTTGCGCCACTGCCTAGTACACTGGTTCTCAACCCACTGCTGGGCCACAGAATGATTTTAAGGTGGGCCACCGAATGCTAGTTTTATTTATGTCACAATAGTTAATTTTGATTGTAGCAGCAATCAATGACGATGCTGTTTCTACTACTAAGTGGTAATTTTCGTTCTAATTATTAAAGTGAAAATGTCCATTTTGATTTTCTTGTACTTTTCTCATCGCAATAAAAAGTTAGTGGGCCACAAGAATTTTTTGGCAACAAAAATGGGCCACAAAAGAAAATAGGTTGAGAACCACTGGCCTAGTGGGTGTTAAAGATTTGGATCGTATATCGACATTGTAGGTTAAATACCTCTGATTCAACCCCCACCTTTTCCAGGGTTGCCAAATCGGATAGATTTCCTTCCAAAAATAGTGACTGCTTTTACAGAGCCTTGTTAAGAGTGAAAATTCTTCATAAAAACCAAATTGAGCTTTCTAATATGAGTCAATGTTATCAGTGGCAAGAGTTAGACTTGAATGTATCAGATAAAATGTAAGCAGAGCATGGAACTACATATGATTGAAGCAGCAAGTATGATTAAAAAATGCATAATAGTAAAGAAAATTGCTTATACTAAAATAGAAAGATAGATATAAAAATGGACTATATACTACTGCGAGTGAAATTGGAATAATAATAACAATATGTCACTTATTGTCCATATTTGTCAACTCTAGTCACAACAAGTGGTATATTATTGTGAATTTCTGCCACCCCTGCATATATCAGAATGATGCGAAGATATGGGAAGGTGAGATGAAATGCATATTAGTGTGTGCAATATTGAAGTAATAATTGTTTGATTAAAACTTTGGATTGGAATTTGACAGGCAATGGAAAATAGAAATTGCTAAAATGTTCATGCAAAAAAGTATAAAATGGCTAATTATAACAAAATGGAATGAGAAGAGAAAAATCAAAAACACATTATATCAATGCACCTTATTATAATAGTTCAATTGATTATGATGGAAAATGTTCAATAGAAAACAGAATTTTATCTCATAACTAGGCAAGTTAAGTCAATGGAAAGTTACAAAAGAACTTCAAAATACAATAATTTTAAGCCAGACAAAAGGTTGAAAAATTTAATTTTCAAAAGATAGGTTTCCTGCTAAAAAGTTTTACTTTGGATAATTTCAGTCAATATTATGACTTTCACTTATACAAGTGAAATTATGGCTCTGGATCTGAAAGTCAAAAGATAATCAGCGCGACCAGTAAAAATATATCAATATATATATATATACATCTTAGGTCAATACGACAGCTCTGCCTTTAACAGCGAATATTTTTCTCATTTCTAGTAGAAAAACAGAACTGTGTTGAACACAAATGACTTAATATTTTCAAACATGCACGGTATTTAAAAGTTACTGCTTGTCCATACGCTTGCTCTGAACAAGTGTAAAATTACAAAAATATCCATTTCTCAATTCTTATCAAGTTCCATAAAATTAACTAAAAAATATTTCTAAAGCAGATAATTCGATGCACCAGAAAGCAAGCAACACGCTTGTTATTGATGAATGCTGAGTGTTTTGGTCAAACTGAACTTAATAGGATCAAAATAGTGAGGATTTTGTTGGCTAATACCCCTGAACTAAAGAACACGAAACTTTGAAATATAATGAAAACACATGAAATGTTGGTCAAAATTCGAAAAAAAATTATTTTAATTTTTTTTTATATATTACCAGTATTCCCAAACAGACTCAACAACAGTGTTGAGTATTTGAAAATTTTTGTTTAATTAAACGTTTAATTTCTCAAGTAAAATCTAATTGAAACTGCAGATCATAAATAGCCGAAAGATTTTTTTAGCGGATCCTCCAAAGTGCTTCATGAACCCAAAAGGTCAGCGGACTCCAGTTTGGGAATCACTGAGTTAGTTAGAGTGTACCTTGTGAGAGTTATTCAAAAACTTGACTCAAAGCATCATTTTTTTCAATGAATATAAAAATGCTCTTTTACTTTTGCAAAGTATTGAAACATCTTTATCCAGTATGATAACGTAATTGAGATGGAACTGAATAGCAGTGGTAGAATAAAATATATAAAAACGGGTCAAATATGCAAACAAAGTATATTTTGACTCCCAAATCAGCATAACAACAATACCAGAGTCTGGAAATCAATCTACAAATAGGTAAATATAAGCAAAAGCATGAGTTTAATAAATTTAGCGAAATTATTGTGGATAATTTTAAAATATGAAAGGCACGTGTTTCCTTCCCCACAAACGAAAGAATAATAAGAAAATGAAAAACACAAATGAGCACATGTTTGCTCACCTATAAAAGAATGAATACTACGAGCTTGATAAAAAAATTCATTCTCTCTTACAGATTTGTAAACTCTGACCAACCGAATCTTCTCATCCTTACTCAAAGGCTTAACAACATAACAGAATCCTACTATAAGAGAAAATACTGAAAAAAGCAGCTGAAACTTAAGCAATCAGGATGAATTGGCCAGAAGTGGGAGGATGAACTGATTTAAATGTTTGTCATACAGTAGATGAAATACAATTAAATATATGCATAATTATCATGGAGTTGATCAACAATAAAAGGATGAAACAGATAAAAACGATAAAAAATTGAAAAAAATATAAATTGTTGGTTTTGAAAATTCTGACTAATTAACCTTGATTAACAGTATAGAGTTTGATTTAAAACGAAAGGTTGAGTCAAATCCGACTGATATTGCGGTTCATCAAACATTATAATATTCAGTAAGTGGCATAATGAAATGCTTGATAATAACAATATAAAATCAATGGATGGGTTCTAATATTATAGTGTCCATGTAGAGTCTAACGTCCATTGTTGATTTTGTATTGTTAGTATTCAATTTCTACACAACTTTTACAAGATAGCTATAGGTAGTTCCGGTAGGTTTAGATGAATATTCCACCCCGTTCAGGCAATTTAGGGTCTGTTCCGGTAATGACGGAAACTTATTTTTTACCACTGTACCCCCAATGTTTGCTGTTTTATCTTGAAAATTGCCTTGAGATATATAAAATGTCTTTTAAAGATGTCTTGAAAATTCCCTTTAGATATATAAAATGTCCTTTAAAGATATCTGAGTCATTCTGACTGATATTGCAGTTCACCGAACTTTATAATATTTATAAGTGGCTTGATAATGACACTACGAAATCAATGGATGAGTTTTAATATAGTATTGTCCGGATAGTGTTGAACGTCCATTGTTGATCATCTACTGTTAGTATTCAATTCCTGCTGCCTTTAATTTCGCCTTCAATGCATCACAAAGTTTATCGAGATGGTCAGCATCAGGATATCCATTGCTGAAAAAGATTAGATTGCATGAGAGATAATGGTAGTTGCATATGAGTCTGATTTCAATTAACTGTAAAAAATAAGATGTTCGATAAAAGAACACTGAAAGTCACAAATATTTGACTCCTTAGTACTGAGGAATGCTTAACTTAGCGATGCCTGTGTGAGTGGGATTTGAATGTAAGGTTTTGATGTGTAAAAAGAATGTCAAGTCAACTTTACTCGTAGGTAGAGATGAATGTCTAAACAGGTAATTTTTTCGGGTATTTAATTTCATTGATACTGTACTAAAATATGAAACATCAAAATCACTAACTAAGCCCAACACCTTATCCGTGGTGCAATGGAAGGCTTCGCCGAACATTGATCATTTTAGAGTTTTGAAACCGAGTAATGCCCCAAAGTCTTATTGTCTGCTTGAACAGAGCACTGATCAAATTGCAGTTGTAAAACCACCAAATAAAATATATATTCATGATGCGCGATGGCATAATAGTTGAAGCGTTAAACTTAATTGGGTTGGCATCGCAAACTGCACATCTTTGGTTTAAATCCAATGGCCATCACCCTACCCAAAATATTGAGTAGGCAATGCCGAATCAAAAAAGAAACTAGTTCTGCCAAATATTAGTAGCTCCTTTAATATTGCCACATATCAGTGGAAGCTTAAACAGGGCTTTGTTCACAGCAAAATGTGTGGTTAAGCGCCGTATATATAAAAACTCAAAGATCTCGTTTATAATAGAATTTTAAGAATAAGCAGTGTAAGTGTAACTATAATTTATATGTTGGATGCCCCATGAAACTTTGACAACAGAGAAGCAGAAAATTTAGTCGTTACTGGAATACGGATCAAATAGTTACAAAATTGGGCAATCATAATTTCAATGACTGATGTGGCAATAGAGAAACCCAGTAAACAACAGCTGGTCGTTAAACCTGGTTACAGTCACGTTGCAGACAATTCAAGCCTGAATACCATAATAGTTGATTCTGATTGTCACTAAGAAATTACCCTCAGTCACATACACCCTAACATTTTGCAACAGCATGACAAATCATGGTCAATATTTATCATGAATAGAAAGAACGCTTCCTGGCCATCCCTCACCCATCAACTGGAATTTGATGGATGCGATGGGTTCTTATATATAGCCTTGTTCAAAGTGAACGGTGTATAAAAGATGTGTATTAACAAATTCAGATGTTGCTTGAAATCAAGAGAGGAAAGTTGAGAACGTGAGAATGTTGTACTTGGTTTTACCTAGGACGAGACAAGATATATGTGGTTGAGTGGTTACAAATGTCACAAGCTGGATGGATGGTCATGGGATCAAAACTGCAGTCCAAACATGCCTTTCTTTGATTTATATATAAGAGTTTGTGTTTAATACAAATCATGACTTTTTGTGTGAAAGTCCGTTTATCTAACTTTGCATGGAAGGTCAGTTTGGTAAATAAATATTGCTTTGGTTGAACCTAATTTTTGCAATTCATATTTTAAAAATCTTGAATCTCAAATTTTGTTTGAACTAATTTTTTATCACATTATTACTTCATATAACTCACTCGAGGTTCCTTTTAATCCTTATAATAATTGTACAGATTATTCAACTAAAGAACTTACTTATCTGGGCCTCCACGTTTGTTAGTCTTATGAGGAATTTCATCATTCCATATTATTTCTCCTCTGCTGCTTCCAATTATCTGAATCTTGAAGAGCAATCCTGCATTGAGTGCTTTCTGGAGCAAGTCATTAAGGTATCGGTCCGAAGGCAAATATTCAGTGAACTTCTTTGCCTCATATGAAACACCCTGCAAAAATAAACATAATAGGTTATTCAACTTCTATATCTGATAATTTATTAAAACTGATATAAACACAGATGCTCCAGAAGTATGTAAATCAAGATGTCGCACAACCTGAATCCTGACCAGTACACACATACTGTGTTCAGGTTGTGCGCCATCTTGGTGCATTTGATATGATTGTATGATTTGATTGTGATTTGATAACAAAACATTCGATTTCTAGGTCAGGAGGAGGGAACACATTTGAACCAAAGATGTTTTACATGTGCAAACAAGTAAAATATCCTCAGGAAACACTAATCAGTGGCATCTTGTTCAGAGTTGCCTTCACATAACATTTATTGAAAAAAGTTTCAATTTTTCAAAAAAGAAATCAAACATAATATATCTATGATTGGAAGCAGAGTTAGAATATGATGACACTAACATATTACTGACACACAAAAAATCCACTGATATGTAAGAGGTTATTTATGAGAAAAAACAAAAAAACAGCATTTTTTCAGGCAGAGCATTGCTTGCCAATTTATATACATCAGTGGTGAGATCGTCGATCTGGGATTTGAAGATTAATGTGAAGAGAAGTAGCCAAACTACGTTGGCATCACAGGTTAAAAATCCTGGATTCAAGCACATTACTCAGTGCATAATGAAATAGGTAGGAGTGTAAGATAAATTAGGTGACAATGCAACCAGACAGATTTCAGTACTACAATAAATAGTAGTGCCTTGCGTATCAGTGGCTGCCCATACATAGCCCTGTTTGAAATAAAAGACATGACAAACGTTTCATAGAAAAAATTCATATGGTAAGTTTGTCATTTTAGGCGTTTGGAATCTTATAGTCGGATAAAACTATCAGACTTAAGATAAATTGTGATGATTATTGCCAAAATAAAATACCTAAATTACTATTTCATATAAATTCTTAAAATAATATCTTTTTCCGATATTGAATATATTTCAAATTGGGCCATGTCCAACAAGAGTCTGTGAAAATCACTGTACATTTAGAGATGTACCGATACCACTTTTGTCGCTGATACCAGCTAAAAACGCCGATACCGATACTATGTAATTATTACGTAATAAGGTGTGCTGTGTAGGGCGGACGGGTTAAAACAATGGTCTTTGAGCGTTGTTCATAGTACACATTATTTCAGATCGAAAAAAAAGATATATCACATAATATGAAATTAATGTTTGGTGTTTGCTTTAACTGATTAAGATACATTGTACAGTAACGCTAGTAATCTCAGTGTTCAATTAAAAAACTCATAAGCCGGAATGTCCAATTTGAATTTAATGTTAATATCGCTCCTTCGAATTTCGTTATTCGTGTTTAAAAGAATATCGAATATCACCCACACAGTCTAGGGCTAGGCGGTCATGTCAATATATCTATAAAGTAATTGTGTAGTTAAACAAAAATAAAATTAATACCTGCGTAGAGGGATAATTGTGTCGGAATTTAGTTTACTGATGTCGACGGACTAAATGACACTTGTACTTGACAACAAACAGTCAGAATTTATACCCGTGCCAAAAGGTCATGTGCCGTTAATAAGGACCCCAATTCCACTGTATGATTCAAAACTGGGCGCTTAGTTGCTTTATGTTACGTGCTGTGTTGATATATTTCTTCATAATTACTATGTAATATTAAAAATGTCAATATAAAAATTTGACAGCGAAAATAGCCAAATTAGTTGAGCTAGTTTGGCTGATAAATATGTTAGCTAAAAACATGTGAATCCTATTCTCTCGCGGGGGTGGGGACATGTATGGCTCATAGCTCACGATCTCTCCAGACAAAAAATGAATTAAAAAGTAGTATTCCAACTTATCTTTTAAAACATTATGGACCATATTTCTTCAATAATCAAATGCTTTGAAAGACAAATTTTGAAATGAAAACCTCAAATCAAGAATTTGCTCTATGTAATATAAACAATTGTGAATATATTCATTTATTTTGGACATCAGCACTGGTAGAGATAAATTCTGCAAGGGGCCATTAAACCAACATAAAAAAACTGCTTTCTGGAACATCGGAAAAAAAATTTCTAGAACATCTAAGCACTAAGGTGTTGTGATGGCCTTGTGGTTATAGCATTGGACTTAGCTATGTTGGATCATAATTTGAAGGTCTCAAGTTCCATGCCCACTGCCTTATCAAGGATGTAATAACTTGAGTAGGCATTGCTGAAACGAAAAATTTACATTCCATCCAAAAATAGCAGCTTCTTATGCATTAGTGGTTGCCTGTTAAGGGGCCTGTTTGAAGTGAACAATGTAATAACAAAGGTGTAATTTGCATTTAATTGCTATTTGGGGGCCAAAAAATTGTATTTGGAAGATTTAACGTTAAACATAAAATCAATGTTAATTGATACAACAAGAATCTTGGTTCCAATAAATACATAATTTAATATTCAACCAACTGAATTCATTACATGACTCACATTCAGATTTCCAGCAGGGAATGAGTAAGTGATGACATAAGTGCACCATCTATATCCTGGCAGTGATTCGTGGGATCTTTCCACTGACATTTCTCCACCAGGTGGTTGTTGGTTGATGATTCTTAGACCAGATGAAGCAGCTTGACTTGAAGACTGAGATTCTGAAAATTGAAACATTATTTGATAGGAGGGGATTAGTAAGAAATATCACAATACTGGGCTATTATTATACATAAAATAAATTGATAGGGCATATTGTAATCTTTCATAAAAAAATAAACAAGGTCATATTGTAATATTATATAATAAATAAACGAACAACTCTTTTGTGATTCTTGAATCCACGAAATACCTTAGCCCCCATGCCAATACTAGGCTCAAATTGGATAATATATTTTTATTTATGCTTTTTAAGCAGTATTGAATTTCTTTACACGACGCTTATCTACGCCTTCGTACTGAACAAAGTCCTGTACAAGCAGTCACTGATATGTAAGTAACTGATAAGCCACTGATGTGTGAGAAGCTACTATTATTGGGGAGGAACAGCGTTGCCTACCCAACCCATTACACCTTGGGTGTGGTGGGTGAGGTGTGGAATTTGAACCCGGAAGGCGTAATCTGAAATGGCAACAGTTAAGCCTATTGCTTCAACTGTTACGTCATCACCCAGTGATCCAAATATAGTATTTACTGGGTATTGGTTCATTCGGTTTTAACCTCGTTACTTTAAAAACAGAAATGAATGAATGGAGTTAGGATGACCAATTTTCCTAATTATGCTAAATATTATACCAGTATTTATTTTATCCATGGATTAAAAATTATCACAATATTGTTCAGAATTATGTAAAACAATAAGCTAGATATGAACAATCCATAGTGAAATCAGACTCAGTGCTCACTTCAGTAATCTCAGGTATGAAACACAAATGCTAAAGATTGTACCTGAAGTGTCACTCCTATATCCACCCACTGCTCCCATCTTTGAATTTTGGACATTCCTAGAGCTGTGACTACTTGATGCAGTGTTGCCCAGGGAAGTTACTGAATTTGCTCTAATACTTGTAGATGTTGGTTGCTGGACTGGCTGATTAGAAGATTCTGAACTCTTTCTTGCCCGAGATAATATTTCATCAAAAAGTCTATCGTAGCATTTACTAGAGTCATTGACTAGAGTTTCCGAGCGGATGGTTTCTTCCAGAAATTTTAAGGGAAATTTTTTCAGGTCAAGAAGGCTGAACAGTTCATGAAAAATCTTTTTCCTCCTTTGAAGATCATGCTTTATCCATCTAAGAGCTCCATGCCATTTAACAGTCTCGGAAGAATATTTTGTATTTGGGGATTTGTAAATCCTTACGATGTCATCCTTGCTGATATCACAGAACTCCTTTTTCTCGATGATTAGTTCGAAATTTGATTCCAGGAATTGATTCATCACATTTTCCACAGCATTTGGGTTGGTAGCTTGATGAGTTTCAGCCATATTCTTCAGGATGAAGCAGCTGTCAATCTCAAGATTTGTCTCAAGATTCTTGACATTAGAGAATAATGCAGTGATGACTGAATTCTTTGCAATGCCATTACTTTTCACCAGTGGTTCTTCCAACACAGTCTCCAGAAGAAATTTGAAAGGATAAGTCTGGATATTGATGACTGGAACAAGATCGGCAAAACATCTCTCTGCATCTTCATCTTTTGCTCTTGCCCATGTTATCATAGCTTGCCATGATGTTTGATAATTCATACTTGGAGTTTTTATGTAACGCAGGAGATCTGGCTTGATAATGAACGGGAACATCTCAGAGGAAATTACTGTTTCGAAATTAGTGATAAGCACCTGTTCTGCTTGTTCTTTTATATCGAGGCGATCGTACGCTTGAGCCAAATTGATGACAGAAAGACAATTGGTCAAGGAGAGATGGGTTTTCAAGTAATGGAAGCAAAAGTTTGTCAAGCCAACCATTTGTAACAGGTTGGATGCTTGCAGGATTTGTTGAACGTATTCCATTTTCAAATTTCCCACTCCTTTATACATGAATTCTATACATTGGGAAATTCCATTCTGATCGACATCCTTCATATTGATAAACCCATCACGAGATTCCTTCATTTTGCTTGTAAACATCGCTTTGAAGTATCCTGACGAGGCTGCCAAGACACAGCGATGAGCACAGAAGGATTTGTCACCAACTTTCACATCGAAATCGCAGAGAATGTTTTGTTCTCTCAAGCTATCGAGTGATGTCATAAGCAAACTGGCTTAGGTTGAATTTGTTTGTTTAATGTAATCTTCATTCATGATCAGTCAGCTCAACCTTACTCAGATCAGAAACTAAATATAACAATTCTAATGCATGCATAAAAATAATACATTTTGTTAACATTCGAAGTATATGAGTATAAGATAGTGATAGATTGGAATAGTCTACCCATGCTATCTCATGTGTATATCATAGTTCCCACCTCAGATAATATATATCACGTTTTAATGCAGGTCAATTACAATACAAGACTTTTAAACATACAATATAAATATTGCGGCCGGTAAAAGTGAAATGGCATTTTCTCGAAATCTTCAGTTTCATACCTAAATAGAACAGATATGTTTTGCAAAAGGTGAGCTGTGCTGCAATAAGTGGGGATTCCCATAACTACTTCTCAAAAACAAAATAATGGATTAACAAAAAGTTTCTTTGCTAATATCTGAATATAGGATAGGATTTACATATTATCCCGGGGGAGAGGAAAGCCGATAGGACGGCCTATCCATATGGCGAACCACGGCCTCTCGTCCGGTTACCATTCCAAGTCGGGTGGCGAGCGTATTCCTAACGCTTAGCCCGTTGAGCCACATCGCCGCGCCGTAATAGTAATGTACTATTAGTACCGTAATAGTAAAGAGATCAGTGAGTCCAGAAGTCTGTAAGTTCATTCTGTCATTGGAAGTCAACAAAAATTAAATTTGGCTCGACTATTATAAGTTTATTTCGATTTTATGAATGAACATCGTAGGCTATATAAGTATAAGTTTATTTTGCCTATAATCAGAATAACAATAAAAGGATTGATAAAAATAAATAAATAAAAACTGATTATGAAATCAGAAGAGCAAACATAACATTAGATAAGGTTTAAAACGTATAGAATATAAGATGAAAGATTTTGCCAAGAAGTGTTACGTGTTCACTCACCTAAAATTATTTTACACACGTACCGGGTACCCACCGACACCCCCATACACAACCACAGAGAAATTAATAATCACAGTGACCGGTACCCGGACCGTACTCTGCTGATACACCGCATTAACTTATATTCAGTTGCATAGACTGATAAAGGATATTTCCACTGAACCGCATTCGCCCAACATATTGGTTGAATTACAATATAATTGCATTCATTACTCAGTTTCTAATGCAGCATAGTGCAGTTGTGCAAAATCTTAACATTTGCAACAGTGTAACTCTGACCTTTCACCTCCACTGTTCGTGTAAGTTGCCAAGCCGAGAGGCTTTAAACTGACAATAAAAACGCTGATTTCAACTGATACTCATCTAATAGGCATGGTTGGAAAGTTGTTTTAAATCAAAGAAGTAAAAAAAAATGAGTGAAGAAATGACGCACCCTGATATTACGTAACAATTCGGATAAAAAGTCATTGCTTGTCTGTTTTGAATTACATCTGGCAACTTTGCTTTCAATCAAAAATTGTGCATATTCATGACGTCATAAATAAAATGTTATGGGATTAATCATTATGATATAATAATTTCTCCCCGAAGTATTTGCTAATCTATGCGAGCATGCCAGCATTGACCTGCTTCGAGGCAAAGATCAAGCATTTTCTGTGTGGAAGACAGTTCAGTATAAAGTATTGGATATGGATGTGGTGTTGCGCTCTTTCTGTGGAATATTCAAATGGCAAAGGATCGCGGTCTTGAATTACTATGCATTGGATCATTTATTTTCTACAAGCCTACTAAAAGTCAGGAACGCTGGGGCACATAAGCACAGGTCAGTGTAAGGTAGAACTTCTTGCTATTCATTATGCGGGGTTGTTGAACCGGATAAGACTTACAACCGGGAGTGCCACGGGCGATGAAAGTTAACGCGAACCCCCATGACGATAAAACGGGCGATGTCCAATAAACCGTTCACACGATTATTTTTCATACACCTCAACATACAAACGGACGCAGGGCTTTCCGCGTTCAGCCTTAGAGATAGATAAAGATTCAATTTCATAAACAATACTAAACACAATATTGAAAATTTTGGTAGAAAAAAAGTACCCAATTTTGAAATTACTTCGATTAGGTGCGAATGCAGGACCGTCAAAGATCATCGAGGCCCCTGACCAATATATTTACACCGTAAATAAACTGCCAGATTGGTTGGGACAATATAAGTATAAAAAAATGGCAGAAAATTGTCCTCAGGTAATTTTGCTACATAACACTTTATAGCAGGTTTATTATAGAGTTGAGAGGACATATGTGTGATTATATATTATATTACATTGTGATCTAATACAACACTGATCAGTGATCACCATAATACAGTGTTTTTCGATTTAGAAAGGGTTTTTATTCCTCACATACTAAAGCATCAAAACGAATTTGGTAAAACTTTATTCAATTGCGACCGGTTAGAAACCCCCTGCCGTAATAGAAACGGGCTCAGTTTAGAAAATATATAAAGAATATGGCAATAAGAATATAAAGTATATGCTTTTATAAGGCATTTCTTCTTAATGGATCTCACTAAAATCCGCCTGTCAATCTCCGGGTCCAAGTTTGATAAAAGTATAGTTGTGATAAGCCCGAGTGGAGTCCATCATATTGAAATCGCAAACTCGGAAACTTGAGAATCGAAACCAATCAAAACATTTGGTGCTCGCGTGGTATGTGCACCAAGATGGCGCACAACCTGAACATAGTACGTGTACCAGGTTGGGGTTCATGTTGTGCGCCGTCTTGTTGCACATACAACGGAAGCGCCAAAAATTTTACCTGCGTATAAAGGAAAATTCAGCAACAAAATATAACTAGCGCTTAAAATCTAATGGCTGTTAAATTCAAGAAGCAATAATGAGACTATACCGAAAGCGCAATACTCGGAAACGATTTATCATGCAAGTGAGCAAATGTACGATGGTGATAAGCGAAATGTGTTTGAGCGCACGTATCATAGAATAAGTCATTATTCAAAACAAAGTGAAAATTTATTCACCTCAATGTAGGACAAATGCAAAACGATTGTAACAATACGTAACTATGGAATTTACCTCGGTATGCAAATTTTACAATTTAGAATCGAATTTATTCGAATCACTACAATTTTTTGTAAATACAGCGTGATTTTTTAACGATTGTAGAAATACGAAATTATGAAATTTACGTCGATATGCGAGTCGAATCAATTCGAATTAAACACAAGTTCGAATTTTCGTAAAATCCGCCGTGATTTATCGAAAGAAAGAATATTAACTGTAAAACGCAAGACAATTGCATGCTTCGACAGGCGTAATACAATATCGAACAGCGCTTTTCAACCGGGTTCCACCAGTAAACTCGGGTGCTTCTATTCAAATCTAATATACGTATATTGTTCGAAAATAACCAATTGCCTATTAGGTTCGTCACTATTATTAAACCTGATCTACTTCGAGGATCATTTTGTTTCGAAGGTGTTAGGTTTACTTTCGTATATATATTTATAATTTATACAATTCAGACAATTAAACTATTGCACAGGGTCCAGCCTCTGCAATTTTCATTGGGGTTCCGCTCCGAAAATATAATTGAAGGCTACTGATAGTCTTGCTTGTTGTCCCATCGTGCCAAACGTTAGGCAAAAGATTTCAAACGCATAACGAGGGATTGAAGCTTCAAATCCAATGACGATGACTATATGCGAGAGCATGCTCGGTGGCTTATGGAAAAACAATTAATGCAGGGGTGTGTAACCTTTTTGTCTATTGACGGTCGCAATACGGTTTTGAAAGAAAAACTACTGCCGATCTAAGTTTTTTTACGAGGTACATTCAATTGAAAAATTGGTTTTCATTGGCATCTCATTGACTTGCGTCTAAAACATTTAGGAAGCGATAAAATTTAAACAAATGTGCTGAATGAAAATTACTTGGTGTGGTCGAATTGAATAATTCCAACGAATGAAATATGTTCGACTATTTTGATCCACATTCGCTAGCGAGGCCTAGGCACGGAGGGTCCGAAAAACAGCGTCCGATGTTAACAGCGTGACCTATTTTTTCCTAGAATGATTATTTCTTTGGCAGCATTCAAATGCGATATCTTTCCGCTGATTCCCCCCGTAAAACGAGTATTACTAATTTTTGCGCCGTGGTGGACATAAAAGTTTTATTTTTTATTTCTCGCAGAACTGTACATTTAGCGATTAGTCAGACGAACGCAAATGTCGCCTAAGCAACCATCGCCACCGCCAATACCTGCCAATGAAATTATGGCATGATAAATAATGTTGCATTGTGCTTATTTTGCGGTTGAAACAGAGGTCATTACGACCGCAGGCCCCCGAGTTGATGTAACCGCTGCTCAGTTACGGTATGGCTTTCGCGCACAGTCAAGTTTATACACCAAGACAGATTGTTTTTATAACCGATATATATTGTTAATTAATACAAATGCTATAGCTCATCTTGTGTAGGCAAGACCCCACGCGTATGGTAAAACGCCTGTTTTGTCGTTAGCCTTATCACTCGGAATGGTGTGCTGAAACTAATTAGACCCAACTTGACAGTATTTTCATCATGAAAGAAAGACCTAGCGACCATGACCATGATGTTCAAGCATCTTATATTTTTCTTTGCAAAAGACTTGCGGCAAGCCTGTGGAACACAGTCAAGCAGATTGTCAAAGAAAAAAAACACTTTATTTTATTCCTACGATCAAAACCAGGTTACAATTATGTGCTCAAAAGTCACATAGATTGTCAAATAATATAAACCTTTTTTATTTCTACGACTAAAACCATGCTACTTCTATAAATGCAAAAGCAATGATACTAATACTAATATAATACCAAAAAATATCAAAATACGGCCATCAACTACAAAATGGAAAATTTATTCAATGGACGATTAAATTTCTGTCACATCATGCAAAACATTTTAAAAGTTATACGACCATCAATAAATTGCAGGCGAGAATATCGGTCAGAGACCGAAGACTTATCGATCGAAAGTTAGGGGATCCTCCAAAACAGCGCTCTCACTCCATAGTGACACCTTGTGTCCCATCACGAATTAATACCTCGCTAATTATACGACATAATTCATCCAAAATCAATAGGCTTCTGGTACGACATATGATGAATGCACATGCAAAATCTGCAGCAGATCCAATCTCGTTTTCGTGAGATATCGCGTGCATCTAACAGACAAATATCTATCAACATACTTACCGATTAAAATCGATAAGTAATAAGGATCTATTAGAGTTACTTTGATGTGCAATATCAGCATTTGTATCCCAACCTAAAACATACCATCCAATCCCATTCACCTACGAGCTTATTTGCCTATGGGCAGTGTATTCAGTGGCGCAACCAGGCCGTTTTCAACGGGGGGGGGGGGGGGGGTCCGACCGGAATTTACACAGTGCAACCACGACGTAAGTTGCAACGCCACTAGGTGTCACCCCGCTGACCACGATAAATTGCTCATGGTTAAAAGGGAAACGCCATCGATTAAATCCCAGCCTTTCGCTTACCTTGCACTCGTTCATTAACGGCGCTTCGCTATGTCTTGCACCTCGTGGGTAGCAAAACGCCGTTCATTACATTCCAGCGAATTGCTAACGAAAAGCTGTTAATTATTTTCAACGTTTTCCTCGCTTTGCGCCTCGTGGATAGTGAAACACGGCTTGAATAAATTCCAGTGTTTCCCTCGTGCCGCGCCTTGCTCGTTGGGTGAATTCGTCAAGACTAAAAACAAAATGCACTTCTTGCGACCCTAACCCCGGAAAAATTCTAAACTAAACTGAAGCTCACCAGAAGACATAATGACAATTAAAATAATTGATTTACAACTAATTTTTGGAAACACAACTAAAAACTGACTAATTTAATGCAGGGATGTCCAAATCGAATTTAAATTCAAATATCGCAAACTTCAAATACTGTTTTTTCGTGTTTATAATAATCCCAAATATGGCGCACATATCCTAGGCGTCGTCGTCCATGTGTGGTTCGGCAATATATTACAGCTGACATGAAAGAATTTCGATAAACTTATAAGACTTCGAGGACGTTTTTGATTGAAAATATTTTCTTATCGGGTATTTTAACTTAGTCGAGATGGTTTAGGCGTCCTCGGCAAATTGTGTCTTAATTAGTTGTTTTCATTCTCAGTTTCGATAGTGACCGAACATAACAGGAAATTTTTTCATTTCTTCTAATTTAGCGCGTATAAAATAGCTCTTAAATAGTATTTAATATCTATCGCGGATTTCGTCGGCATCCGGCATTGATAACAACATCAGTTCAGTTAAAGTTAGCGGTATTCATTTACAAACAAAAATACATAACAGCCGACATGAAATATTCAAATCAGCGCAGAATTCAATAATAAAACACGTTTTATGGTCCTAATATGCACATAGAAAGAAGAAAGGACAGAGAAATAACGACTGAAAACTAAGAACGGTATGGTATGTTTGTGTACTTTTGTTTACCATCGTCATCATAATCAAATTAGTTAAACCCGATTCCCAAATTTCCGTCCGCCAATAATGGAGAATGAAGATGGAAAAACGTGTTTTACTTTTTGAGTCAGTGTTGATTTAAATTTTTCATGTTATGTATTATAATTTTTTGATTATAAACCAATACCTCCAACTTAAAATGAACGATATTGTTATCAACGACGTCAGGACTCGGGATAACGATAAAATCTCCGATAGAAACCAAATAATATTTAGAAGCTATTTTATAGATTGCAAGAAATTAAAAAATTTCCCGTTAAGTTCGATAACTATCGAAACTGAGGATGAAAACAATTAATTAGGACAGGATTTGCTCTTAAGTTTATTGCCGAGACGCACAACATATCTTGACTAAATTGAAATATACGATAACAAATGTAAAAAATTTTCAACCAAAAACGTCCTCGACGTCTTATAAGCACTTCAAGTCAGAGTTTATTGAAAACCTTTCACGACGACTGTTAGTTATTGCCGTGCCACACATGGCTGCTTTCGATTGCAATAAAAAATGAAATAATTGTGGAATGTTTTTAAATCAGAACGTGGACGGGGGCGGTAGGATGCTTACGGCGTTTTCGGTCTTTCATATGTAGAAAATCTTAGGTTATTCGAAGCAATATTTTTCCGAAAATAATTTTCGTATCTAGATTTTCAGAGTTTCTACTGCATTATTATAACAGGAAGACGGGCGGCGTTACATTGCGTCAAGATGATGAAGCACGAGAGTATTCGTCACAAGAGAGAGAGAGATAGCATTATGCTATTGTCGCTTTCAATTCGCATCGACAGCGCGCGATTTCTACTTTTTTGAGATAACATATCTCATTTTCGAATACAAACATATACGCGGGGTTAGCGATTATTACGTAACTATCAGCAAAAAGGTATGATTGAAGTCGGGCCGTGTTAAATTACGTCGAGGTGATAAAGCACTGGAAAAAAGTACCGTAGTTTTCACCGGATTGTTATGACCGTGGAACGACGTTGTTTTAACGTAGAACAATAATAAAAAAAACGAAATTCAAACGGGGGGGACACGACCCCCGTAACCCCCCCGCTGGTTGCGCCACTGAGTGTATTTATGATATTTTCAAGGTTACTAGAAATACAACTGTCGCGTTTGCATACCCATACCAAAGCATTGCCTTATTTTTCATGGAGGCATCCCTTATTTTATTCCAAATGCAAAAAAGGGTTATACTTCTGGATTATGTGAAAGATGATTGATTACTGGTAAGTGCGAGTTGACCACTGGACCCTTGGATGGTTTGCTGGATGACTATTTTAATAGTCAAATATTCTGGTAACATGCCATAGTCTGCCATAATTGAACGAAAACTTATTGGCTCGGTTTATGTGCTATTTATCAATTTTATTAGTGTTTCTGATATTTGGACGTAAATAAAATGACTCTTTTACGCCTGAAAATTTATCCTTGCACTTCAACCCTTGACTACCTTTTGTGCTCATTTTAGGAGTATTCTACGAGCTCGCATTCGCAAACTGTGTCAAAATCAATATTTTGTTCTCAAAAAACTGAGCAGCTGCCAATAAAATACTGAACCTAGTCCAGTAATATATCCAAGCAGTTTCGTAATCGTTTTTTTGCTTCGATACTCCGATTAAACCAAGGTTTCTGCACGTGACCCAGCTTTAAGCAATTTTATTTTATAGGAGGCCAAAATGACCGTTTGATTTAAACCGATATTATGAAAAAGAGTCAATGTTCATGCTTGGATACAGCGTCTGATTAAATTTCATTTATTGCATTTGCGTCACTTTGCTGTTTAGCCATTGTTTCTGAAATAAACTAGGAAGTCCGTTCCCAGGGAAACGTTCATTACATTCAACATTTTGAGCTATCAATTTGACGCGGAACACATGAAGGCCTCTCTCACGGAACACCGGTTGAAAATCACTGGTATAGACAGTATATGTGACGACTTTTTACTACGTCCCAGTCCTTGATTACTAAATCGTAAAAGCAGTTTCGGTATGTCACTTCAACTTTCAGACGTATCGGTGTATCTCGTTTAAACACATTTACAGGTGAATGAAAATCAACCTATATTTTTGTATCTTAGTTCGGCCCTCTTGAGTTTGCATCAAGCTTTAAATTTAAAATAAATTCCAATTGTATTCGAATAAATGAATCCAGTTGTGCGAGTATCAGCGGTGATGATGGGTTCACTGGGCCTCGAAACTACAAAGCTTGATATAAAACCAGTGATAGAACGATTGTCATGGGATTTAATTAAGGTGAACAGGTCAACCTTGTGCTTGTTTGTGGGTGTTTCATGGAGATATTAACGGCAGTATGGCAATGATCAGTTAAAATTTTGGTGATAATTATTAACAATATATTAAAAAAAAAAAATATGAGCATGTGAATTTTATTAAACAAAGATGAAGATATATGGTAAATACAAGCCTGTACCCACCATCACATTGGGGGTGGATATTGGGTGGAACAAAAGCATGAACTGTGGCTCCAGTTTCTTTCCACACTGAGTTGTTAGGGGAGAAAAGTCAAACAATATACACAAAATTAAATCATCCAACATCGAAGAGACAACTGAAAGTCAAATAATTTATTATGGGTAAGTATGATGATACACAACACGCATTGAAGTTTTTCATTAAACTAAAATGAGCTTCCACTAAATCACAAGTATTTTTCTGAATCATAAAATTTGATTTCAAAATCTACGATTATCAGTCAAACAAGATATTACGGATACTTTTGAATATTCTAGTTTTTAAATTCTGTTCCAAACTTTTTATTTTGAATAAATTTCATTAAAGCAGCTACGATTTTTCAAAAACATAATTATACGTATCACGGCTTTGAAAAAATTCAAATGCTTTCACATGAATATGCGACGAATTTTAAATTTATCTTTTATATACTTTCGAAAACAAAGTACAAATTACATGCATTTAAAGGTAACTCAATTGCATACTAGAAATTAACAGGCTTCAAGTATCTTGGGAATTACTACAAGAATAATTATAACCTTGAGGTGCATTTGGCAAAAATTTTTGTATTTGAATTATGTAATTCATAACAATTAAATATGGAGAAATAATTGAAGAAAAATATAAAAATTATTAGTTGTTGCTAACAGATCTCAATATGAAACTAATATTATACAATTAATTATCTTCAAATATCACAAAAATGCATTTACACCTGTGCAGACAAAATGTTTTAAATGGAAACAGGCCATATATGAAATGCTAGTGCAGAGATGCGAAAATAAAATCTGCTCCAACTGGAATTTTGTACATCTCAACAGCTGAAATTAATAAAACAAAATTCCCGCTAGTATTACAGCTGATAATGATGACAATTTTCTTTTACAAATAAAAACAAAATAAAACCACTAAACTAAAATACACGCCATCCATGGCAAATTAGGGACAATTCCTGGTAGATAGGAATAACTAATTACTAAAAAATAGGTAAAGTACTGATCAAAAGGGTAAATTATTCACCAAATTGTTTGCATAAGTAGTTAGTATTATGAATAAGCAATAGCTTTATAGTATTTAATTGCATAAGAATTAGCAAAATATGAATTACTATGAAAACATGAAATGAAAATAAACATATAGGAAATTAACATTATAACTTGTAACATTGAAAAATACTAATATCCAGAATTACTTAATCTACTACAGATAGACAAGAGTTGATAAATCAACCAACAGATTTATTCATGTATTATGTACAAGTGACTCGTAACATTAACATTCAAATGATTGAAATAAATAATATAATAAGTAATTGTAAATGGGGATTTGTCTAAAAAAAATTGCATATCTGAATTATATAATTGACAACAATGAAATACGAGATCTAAATAATTATTTTTTGCCAGCAGAAGTAAATATGAAAGTGATATCAAAATATAGCAAGAAATATAAAATCAATGTGAATTGCTGAACCATGATTAAATTTTAAAATGATAAGTGATTGGAATAGCGATTATGGATCTCCCTTTAGGCAAAATAAAGTCACATATAGTCACACTCCAATCATGGCTAATGAAGTCGAATTTGCAAAGAAAAAATACTGAATAAATATATTGAAAAATAATCAGTGGACCATTTGAATTGCGTATTTTATAAATCAAAATTATACAGGGACCGCTCAAATATAGTTAAAGCATATAGTTTACAAAAAAGCATTGGAAAAACTAATGAAGGCTATTATGGTGGGATTATCTGGTTGGTTACAGCTCCCCCTGCCAAGCAAGTTCATGATACATCTGAACATAGATCAGATTTTGGTAACCGGGCTGATAACAGAGTGCTCAACTAGCCTTCTCGCCAGGATAAATACAAAACTTATATATCGCAATTATCACTGGCCCACATCTCTGTGACATCACAATGGGGCGGCATGATAGAAAGAGTTTGTAAAAAACCAGCCTCTCCAGCACTGATTACAAAGCAGCAAAAGGCGACAAATGTGTATTTGCAAATTTGAGCACTCAATTCTTATATTATCTCAAGCCATAAGCCACATGATAGATTTCTTTAGCGGATCCTCCAAAGTGCTTCATGAACCCAAAAGGTCCGCGGACTCCAGTTTGGGAATCACTGAGTTAGTTAGAGTAAAACTTGTGAGAGTTGTTCAAAAAATTGACTCAAAGCATCATTTTTTTCAATGAATATAAAAATGCTCTTTTACTTTTGCAAAGTATTGAAACATCTTTATCCAGTATGATAACGTAATTGAGATGGAACTGAATAGCAGTGGTAGGATAAAATATATAAAAACGGGTCAAATATGCAAACAAAGTATATTTTGACTCCCAAATTAGCATAACAACAATACATGAGTCTGGAAATCAATCTACAAATAGGTAAATATAAGCAAAAGCATGAGTCTAATAAATTTAGCGAAATTATTGTGGAAATTTTAAAATATGAAAGGCACGTGTTTCCTTCCCCACAAACGAAAGAAAAATAAAAAAATGGAAAACACAAATGAGCACATGTTTGCTCACCTATAAAGGAATGAATACTAGGAGCGTGATAAAAACATTTATTCTCTCTTACAGATTTGTAAACTCTGACCGACCGAATCTTCTCATCCTTAATCAAAGGCTTAACAACATAACAGAATCCTACTATAAGAGAAAATACTGAAAAAAGCAGCTGGAACTCAAGCAATTAGGATGGAATTAGCCAGATGTGGAAGGATGAACTGATTTAAATGGTTTGTCATACAGTAGATGAAAATACAATTAAATATATACACATATGCATAATTATCATGGAGTTGATCAACAATAAAAGAATGAAACAGATAAAAACGATGAAAAATTGAGAAAATATAAATTGTCGCTTTCGAAAATTCTGACTAATTACTGTTGATTAACAGTATAGAGTTTGATTTAAAAACGAAAAGTTGAGTCAAATCAGACTGATATTGCAGTTCATCAAACATTAGAATATTCAGTAAGTGGCATAATGGAATGCTTGATAATGACAATATAAAATCAATGGAGGGGTTCTAATATTATATTGTCCATGTAGAGTTCAACGTCCATTGTTGATTTTGTATTGTTAGTATTCAATTTCTACACAACTTTTACAAGATAGCTATAGGTAGCTCCGGTAGGTTTAGATGGATTTTCCACCCCGTTCAGGCAATTTAGGGTCTGTTTGGGTAATGACAGGAACTTATTTTTTACCACTGTACTCCCAAAGTTTGCTGTTTTATCTTGAAAATTGCCTTGAGATATATAAAATGTCCTTTAAAGATATCTGAGTCAATCTGACTGATATTGCAGTTCACCGAACTTTATAATATTTATGAGTGGCTTGATAATGACACTACAAAATCAATGAAGGAGTTTTAATATAGTATTGTCCGGATAGTGTTGAACGTCCATTGTTGATCATCTATTGTTTGTATTGAATTCCTGCTGCCTTTAATTTCGCTTCCAATGCATCACAAATTTTATTATAATGGTCATCATCAGGATATCCATTGCTGAAAAAGATTAGATTGCATGAGAGATAATGATAGTTGCATATGAGTCTGATTTCAATTAACTGTAAAAAATAAGATGTTCGATAAAAGACCAATGAAACTCACAAATATTTGACTCCTTAGTACTAAGGAACGCTTAACTTAGCAATGCCTGTGTGAGTGAGATTTGAATGTAAGGTTCAGATGTGTAAAAAGAAAGTCAACTTTACTCGTAGGTAGAGATGGATGTCCAAATAATTGAATTCTTTAGAATTTTCAATTGCACTGATAACGTACTGAAATACGAAACACTGATATCAAAATCACTAACTATAGCCCAACACCCCTTCCAGTGTGCAAAGGAAGATTTCGCCAAACTATGATAATTCTGGAGTTTCAAAACCCAGTGAAGTCTGATTGGACAGAGCATTGATCGATGCGAAAGTGTAAAACCACCAAATAGAAAATAAATTGATTTGAGGGCAATGGCCTAGTGCAGCGGTTCCCAAAGGTTGTCAGGTGTGCCGCGAAAATTATTAGAATAACTAATATAAAATATGATTTGATAATTTACAATTCACATATTGTCTTCATTATAAAAGTTACATTGTTTCCTATTTAAATGCTGTGTATATGAATCAATAAATTCCATTTAGCTTGCTATGTCGTTATATAACAATAGATATAAACACCACTGCAATTTCGTGAGATGCAATTTATTTATCTGCTGAACTGAGTTAAGCGAACATGCAGAGATGAAGAAGAAAAGCTGGCCTTTTGCCTCCATTCCTTAGGCCTACGAGTTTACTAGCGTTAGAGGACATAAAGTACACCCTAACGATCACGATATTTACCATACTGTTCCGTGCAAGAGCGTCGCGAGCATTTTCCCTTGATAATTTGGCGCCGTACGAACAAAAGGTTTGGAAAGCGCTGGCCTAGTGGTTAAAGTGTTAGACTTGACTAATGACTTGGCTGGCATCGCAATTCGCACATATCAAGTTCAAATCCCATGAACCCCACCTCACCCAAGGTATACAAAATGAGTAGGCAATGCTGAACCGGAAAGATACTATTTCTTCCATATAATAGTAGCCCTTTACATATTGCTAGATGTCAGTGGAAGTTTGAACAAAGCCTTGTTCACAGCAAAATGTATGAATAAGCGTCGTATATATGAAAACTCAAAGATCTCGTTTATAATAGAATTTTAAGAATAAGCAGTGTAAGTGTAACTATAATTTATATGTTGGATGCCCAATTGACAACAGAGAAGCAGAAAATTTAGTTTTTACTGGAATATATATCAAATAGTTACAAAATTGGTCAACCACAATTCCAATGACAGATGTGACAACAGAGAAACCTAGTAAACAACAGCTGGTCGTTGAACCTGGTTACACTCATGTTGCAGACAATTCAAGCCTGAATACCATAATGGTTGATTCTGATTGTCACTAAGAAATTACCCTCAGTCACATACACCCTAACATTTTGCAACAGCATGACAAATCATGGTCAATATTTATCAGGAGTAGAAAGAACGCTTCCTGGCCATCCCTCGTCAATCAACTGAAATTCGATAGATGTGATGGTTTCTTATAAATAGCCTTGTTCAAAGTGAAAGGTGTATAATGGATGTATATTAACAAATTTAAATGTTGCTTGAAATTAAGAGAGGAAGGTTGAGAACATTGTACTTGATTGTATCTAGGACGAGGCATTATATCTGTGGTTGAGTGGTTACAAATGTCACAAGCTGGATGGATGGTTATGGGATCAAAACTGCGACCCGAAGATGCCTTTCTTTGATTTATAAATAAGAGTTTGCAAAATAGTGTTTAATACAAAACATGACTTTTTATGTGCAAGTTCATTTTTCTAACTTTGCATGGAAGTTCAGTTTGGAAAATAAATATTGATTTGGTTTAATTTAAGGTACTCCCGTAGTATGTGAACCAAGATGGCGGACATCGGAACACAGTATATGTATCAGGTTGAGGTTGGGCCATACTTTCAGGTACAAATACTACAGGAGTCACTTGGCTGGTCCCCGAACTCGTAATCGAACTAAAACAAGAAAAATTGGAATAAAATTATGGCCCAACCCTAACCTGGTACACATACTATGTTCGGGTGTCCGCCATCTTGTTACACATACTACGGAGCAGCGCCAATTTTAATTTTTGCAATTCACATTTGAAAGCTCAACTTTTGTTAGAACCAAATTTTTAATACATCTGTACTTGATATTACTTAGTTGAGGCCCCAGTCAATCCTTATAACAATTGTGCATATTTTAGAATATTTAATCAGAAAACTTACTTATCTGGACCTCCATGTTTGTTAGTCTTATGAGGAATTTCATCATTCCATATTATCTCTCCTCGGCTGCTTCCAATTATCTGAATCTTGAAGAGCAATCCTGCATTGAATGCTTCCTGAAGCAAGCCTGTTGTGGAATAGTACCAGAGAGGCAAATATTCAGTGAACTTCTTTGCTTCATATGAAACACCCTGCAAAAATAAACGCAATAAGTTATTCAACTTCTATCTCTGATAATTTATTAAAACTGATATAAACACAGGCAGGGATGGCCATTTCCGAATACTAAACTATTCCGAATACATTCTAAAATAATGTTTTCGAATCTGGAATTCCGAATACATTCTAAAATCAAAAATAACACATTTTTGTTTTAGTTGATTAAAACCCAGTAAATTAGGAAATAAGCTTCAATAGAAATATCAGAATGAAGCCACAAACCAACAGTAAATGTACACAAAGTAATTGATAGTTTATAGCTATCAATAAAAAATAATAGCAACTTGTGACACAGTCAGTTTATTAAAATTATTCACTTGTACAAATGACCATATCAAAAGATAGCCAAGGAGTTGTCTGACGCTTTCTGTCATTGACTCATTGTGTATATTTTCTGAGAGTAATAAAATTTATTGGCAATACAGGCAATAACAATCGAAAATCCATTATGCCTTTAAAAATTCTAATATTTAAGCCTAGAGTATTCTACTACTTACCAGTATATTTGTATATAAATTTATGTGAACTATATTGTTATTATGTGTAACATATTGTTGTGTTTGGAGTTAGAAATAAATTAGTAGAGAATGGATGACCACCACTGCCAGCGCGCAGCCAGGATTTTCGAAATCGGAAATTCCCATTGCCGCCTGTAACACCCACCGCGATTCCGCGCTCGTTAAAAGAGCCGTCTTTTCAGCGTATAATCATCATTCTGTTACGTAAAATATTCAATCCATGACAACTACGAGATTCTAAAATATCTTTATATATTAATTTAATGTGTCCAACATAACTCGCGGTTGCTTTCTCTTACGTCAAAAAAAAACATTACTATTCGGTCCACGGCGATCTGTGACCTAAAATTGCGAGATAAACTGCCTGATGTATTTAATTTTAATATGTATTTTTGCAATATTGCCAACTCGTTATAGCCGTTAGAAAAATCTCAAATGATTATATAAAGTGTAGAGAATAATTCATTTCATACAATGAATATACATATAAAGTTTAGCAGTAAATTAAAAATACATATTCATCGCCGCGATTATGCCATCTGTTAAAAGAGTCCCTGCCTAGAAAAGCGTTTTTTAAATTTTCGCGGGCCTCAATAAAATTTATGTTGTTTACGGTTTTATTTTCAGTATTTTAAATTGCCGCTTTTCAATCAAAAAGTTGCGTTGTCTTTAGAAACTCGCCGCCGATGAACGTATTTACCAGATTCACAATTCCGTGCGCGTACAAAAATAAAATAAATGTTATCGTTATCATGGAACAAATTTGTTGAAAATTTTCGTTTTAGAGAAAATAACACAATCGTGAAGGCGTTTACGGGCCTAAATAACACGTTACGCTGATAAGTGATGAAAACAATCACGCGCAATTTCTAACGAGAATGTTTTCATTCAACGGAAACGTCTTGTAAGCGGCGTCGAAAATGTGTGACGTCACACAAATATCCGATATTCTTATGAACATGAATTCCGATATTCGAATGACGAGATATTCGAATACATTCGAATACTTTATTCGAATTGGCCATCCCTGAACACAGGTTCTCCAGAAGTATGCGCATCAAGATGTCGCACAACCTGAATCCTAACCGATACACACATACTATGTTCAGGTTGTGCGCTATCTTGGTGCGCATACTCCTGAAGGTCCAAAAGCTTTAAACTAAAATTTCTGCAACTCAGAATCGATTCCTCAGAAGCAGACAGTTGCAAAAGCATTTTTTGGTGATTTTAGTTGGGATGTTTTCAAATACTCGCTCTGAACAAGACACACAACAAGCAGGCACTGATACGTTAATTGAACGATTGAAATCTTTCTCACCAAACATTGACTATCAAAACATTTGATTTCTAGGTCAGGAGGAGGGCACACATTTGAGCCAAAGATGTTTTACATGTGCAAACAAGTAAAATATCCTCAGGAAACATATAATCAGTGGCACCTTGTTCAGAGTTGCCTTCACATAACATTTATTAAAAAAAATTTTAATTTTTCAAAAAAGAAATCAAACATAATATATCTATGATTGTGAGCAGAGTTAGAATATGATGACACTAACATATTACTGATACACAAAAAATCCCTTGATATGTAAGAGGTTATTTATGGAAAAAACAAAGGACCAACATTTTTTCAGGCAGAGCTTTGCTTGCCAATTTATATACATCGTTGGTCAGATCCTCGAATTGGGAATTAATGTGAAGAGAAGTAGCCAAACTACGTTGGCATCACAGGTTAAAAATCCTGGATTCAAGCACATTACTCAGTAAATATGAAATAGGTAGGAGTGTATGATAAATTAGGTGACAATGCAACCAGACAGATTTCAATACTACAATAAATAGTAGTAGTGCCTTGCGTATCAGTGGCTGCTCATACATAGCCCTGTTTGAAATAAAAGACATGACAAACGTTTTATAGAAAAAATTCATATGGTAAGTTTGTCATTTTAGGCGTTTGGAATCTTATAGTCGGACAAAACTATCAGACTTAAGATAAATTGTGATGATTATTGCCAAAATAAAACACCTAAATTACTATTCCATATAAATTCTTAAAATAATATCTTTTTCCGATATTGAATATATTTCAAATTGGGCCATGTCAAACAAGAGTCTGTGAAAATCACTGTACAATTAGAGATGTACCGATACCACTTTTGTCGCCGATCCCAGCTAAAAACACCAATAGCGATACGCCGATACTACCGATATTCCGATACCAAGTAATTGTTACTTAATTAGGTGTGCTGTGTAGGGCGGACGAGTTAAAACAATGGTCTTTGAGCGTTGTTCATAGTACACATTATTTCAGATCGAAAAAAAAAGATATATCACATAATATGAAACTAATGTTTGGTGTTTGCTTTAACTGATTAAGATACATTGTACAGTAACGCTAGTAATCTCAGTGTTCAATTAGAAAACTCATAAGCCGGGATGTCCAATTTGAATTTAATATATCGCGACCTTCGAATATCGTTATTCGTGTTTGAAAAAATATCGAATATCACCCACACATTCTAGCGCCGCCGTCCTACGTTCAAATTAAAAGCATTTTACAAATATTTTATTTCATGGCTAATCGTAATCGTCGATGCAAAAGTCAGAGCCAACATGAAGGAATATCAATCAGCACCGACAAAAAGTAGGCCAACCTATAACGTCGAGGATGATTTTTTACTATTTTATAATATTTTACAATTGCTATCATATATTTTGAGACAGTCTAGGGCTAGGCGGTCATGTCAATATATCTATAAAGTAATTGTGTAGTTAAAATACCTGCGTAGAGGGATAATTGTGTCGGAATTTAGTTTATCGATGTCGACGGACTAAATGACACTTGTACTTGACGACAGACAGTCAGAATTTAAACCTGTGCCAAAAGTGCCATGCCACATGTGCCGTTAATACGGACCCCAATTCCACCGTATGATTTAAAACTGGGCGCCTAGTTGCTTAATGTTATGTGCTGTGTTGATATATTTCATTGATTATGTAATAATAAAAATGTCAATATAAAAATTTGACAGCGAAAATAGCCAAATTAGTTGAGCTAGTTTGGCTGATAAATATGTTAGCTAAAAACATGTGAATCCTATTCTCTCGCGGGGGTGGGGACATGTATGGCTCATAGCTCACGATCTCTCCAGACAAAAAATAAATTAAAAAGTAGTATTCCAACTTATCTTTTAAAACATTCTGGACCATATTTCTTCAATAATCAAATGCTTTGAAAGACAAATTTTGAAATGAAACCTCAAATCAAGAATTTGCTCTATGTAATATAAACGATTGTGAATATATTCATTTATTTTGGACATCAGCATTGGTAGAGGTAAATTCTGCAAGGGGTCATTAAACCAACATAAAAAACTGCTTCCTGGAACATCGGAAAAAATTTCTAGAACATCTAAGCACTAAGGTATTGTGATGGCTTTGTGGTTATAGCATTGGACTTAGCTATGTTGGATCATAATTTGAAGGTCTCAGGTTCACCTAAGTCCCATGCCCACTGCCTTATCCAGGATGTAATAACTTGAGTAGGCATTGCTGAAACGAAAAATTTACATTCCATCCAAAAATAGCAGCTTCCTATGCATTAGTGGTTGCCTGTGCAGAGGCCTGTTTGAAGTGAACAATGTAATAACAAAGGTGTAATTTGCATTCAATTGCTATTTGGGGGCCAAGAAAATTGTATTTGGAAGATTTAACGTTAAACATAAAATCAATGTAAATTAAGACAACAAGAATCTTGGTTCCAGTGAATACATAATTTAATATTCAACCAACTGAAATCATTACATGACTCACATTCAGATTTCCAGCAGGGAATGAGTAGGTGATGGCATAATTGTTCCATCCATATCCTGGCAGTGATTCCCTCAACCAATCCACTGACATTCTTCCACCAGGTGGTTGTTGGTTGATGATTCTTAGACCAGATGAAGTAGCTTGACTTGAAGACTGAGATTCTGTAAATTGAAACATTATTTGATTGAAGGGGATTAGTAAGAAATATCATAATACTGGGCTATTATTATACATAAAATGAATTGATAGGGCATAAAAAATAAACAAGGTCATATTGTAATATTATATAATAAATAAACGAACAACTCTTTTGTGATTCTTGAATCCACGAAATACCTTAGCCCCCATGCCAATACTAGGCTCAAATTGGATATTATATTTTTATTTATGCTTTTTAAGCAGTATTGAATTTTTGTATTTGACGCTTATCTACGCCTCCGTACTGAACAAAGTCCTGTACAAGCAATCACTGAAATGTAAGGAACTGATAAGCCACTGATGTGTGAGAAGCTACTATTATTGGGGAGGAACAGCGTTGCCTACCCAACCCATTACACCTTGGGTGTGGTGGGTGAGGTGTGGAATTTGAACCCGGAAGGCGTAATCTGAAATGGCAACAGTTAAGCCTATTGCTTCAACTGTTACGTCATCACCCAGTGATCCAAATATAGTGTTTACTGGGTATTGGTTCATTCAGTTTTAACCTCGTTAGTTAGAAAACAGAAACGAATGAATGAAGTTAAGATGACCTATTTTCCTAATTATGCTAAATATTATAACAGTATTTATTTTATCTATGGATTAAAAATTATCACAATATTGTTCAGAATTATGTAAAACAATAAGCTAGACATGAACAATCCATAGTGAAATCAGACTCAGTGCTTACTGCTTACTTCAGTAATCTCAGTTATGAAACACAAATGCAGATTGTACCTGAAGTGTCACTCCTGTATCCACCCACTGCTCCCATCTGTGGTTCTTCGACATTCCTTGAGCTGTGAATACTTAATGCAGTGTTGCCCGGGGAAGTTACTGAATTTGCTCTAATACTTGTAGATGTTGGTTGCTGGACTGACTGATTAGAAGATTCTGAACTCTTTCTTGCCCGAGATAAAATTTCATCAAAAAGTCTATCGTAGCATTTACGAGAGTCATTGACTAAAGTTTCCGATCGGATGGTTTCTTCCACAAATTTTAAGGGAAATTTTTTTAGGTCAAGAAGGCTGAACAGTTCATGAAAAATCTTTTTCCTCCTTTGAAGATCATGCTTTATCCATCTAAGAGCTCCATGCCATTTAACAGTCTCAGAAAAATATTTTGTGTTTTGGGATTTGTAAATCCTTATGATGTCATCTTTGCTGATATCACAGAACTCTTTTTTCTCAATGATTTGTTCGAAATTTGCTTCCAGGAATCGATCCATGACATCTTTCACTGGATTTGGGTTGGTAACTTGATGAATTTCAGCCAGATTCTTCAGGATGAAGCAGTTGTCAATCTCAAGATTTGTCTCAAGATTCTTGACATCAGAGAATAATGCAGTGATGACTGAATTCTTTGCAATATCATTTCTTTTCACCAGTGGTTCTTCCAACACAGTCTCCAGAAGAAATTTGAAAGGATAAGTCTGGATATTGACGACTGTAACAAGATCGGCAAAGCATCTCTCTGCATTTTCATCTTTTGCTCTTGCCCATGTTATCATAGCTTGCCATGATGTTTGATAACCCACATTTGAAACTTTTATGTAACGCAGGAGATCTGGCTTGATAATGAACGGGAACATCTCAGAGGAAATTATTGATTTGAAATTAGTGATCAGCACCTGTTCTGCTTGTTCTTTTATATCATGACGATCGTACGCTTGAGCCAAATTGATGACAGAAAGACAATTGGTTTGAGATAGATTGGTTTTCAAGTAATGAAAGCAAAAGTTAGTCAAGCCAACCATTTGTAACAGGTTGGATGCTTGCAGGATTTGTTGAACGTATTCCATTTTCAAATTTCCTACTCCTTTATACATGAATTCTATACATTGGAAAATCCCATTCTGATCGACATCCTTCATATTGATAAAACCATCACGAGATTCCTTCATTTTGCTAGTAAACATCGCTCTAAAGTATCCTGATGAGGCTGCCAAGACACAGCGATGAGCACGGAAGGATTTGTCACCAACTTTGACATCAAAATCACAGAGAATGTTTTGTTCTCTCAAGCTATCGAGTGATGTCATAAGGAAACCAGCTTGGGTTGAATTTGTTTGTTTAATGTAATCTTCATTCATGATCAGTCAGCTCAACTTTACTCAGATCAGTAACTAAGTATAACAATCCTAATGCCTGCATAAAGATAATACATTTTGTTAATCACCGTGGATCATCTTCCAAACTAAAACTACATTTTATTATTGAACATAATAGATGATTTTGCTCATGTCAGCATGTTACTTTACGTTGCAGGTCTGAATGTCTTGGAAACTTATCAAATGAGAATTCTCGCCATCAAAAGGATGAGGAAATGTGACTTCTGAGTTGTTTTGATTATTTCCAACTATGGCCATGAACCTGGAATGTTCAATTGCTCAGAAACATCCTGTGGTTGCCGTTCTTACTCTCCTATCACATATCAGGATTAGTTTTACTCTTATTCATTCGAAGTATTTGAGTATGAGATAGTGATAGATTGGAATAGTCTACCCATGCTATATCATGTGTATATCATAGTTCCCACCTCAGATAATATATATCACGTTTTAATGCAGGTCAATTGCAATACAAGACTTCTAAACATACAATATAATTATTGCGGCCGGTGAAAGTGAAATGGCATTTTCTCGAAATCTTCAGTTTCATAGCTAAATAGGACAGATCTGTTTTGCAAAACGTGAGCTGTGCTGAAATGAGTGGGGATTCCCATAACTACTTCTCAAAAACAAAATAATAGATTGACAAAAAGTTTCCTTGCTAATATCTGAATATAGTACCGTAATAGGAAATAGATTATTAGGTCTGTAAGTTCATTCTGTCATTGAAAGTCAGCAAAATTCAAATTTGGCTCGACTATTATAAGTTTATTTCGATTCGATGAATGAACACCGTAGGCTATATAAGTATATTTTGACTATAATCAGAATAACAATAAAATGATTGATAAAAATAAATAAATAAAAACTGATTATGAAATCAGAAGAGCAAACAAAACCTTAGATAAGGTTTAAAACGTATAGAATTTAAGATGAAAGATTTTGCCAAGAAGTGTTACGTGTTCTCTCACCTAAAATTATTTTACACACGTAGGCTACCCACCGACACCCCCACACACAACCACAGAGAAATTAACAATCATAGTGACCGGTACCCGGACCGTACTCTGCTGATACACCGCATTAACTTATATTCAGTTGCATAGACTGATAAAGGATATTTCCACTGAACCGCATTCGCCCAACATACTGGTTGAATTACAATATAATTGCATGCATTCATTTATTGGTGTCTACAACAACAAAATTCGCAGGCTGATGTCTCATCCACGATAAACTTGAATTGACATCTATTACGCCACAATAATTAAATGAAGAAATGATCCTGCAAAATAACAATACTAATTCCTTTATCCTTGCAGAAGTCAATATCTAAGAATGAAAAAAAAAAAAAAACTTATAACCTTAGCAACCAACATACCTATTCCTATACCCTGTCTTTCTACCTTAATTAATTATAATTACTCATACCTATAAAGTTACTGATAGATTTAAATACTTATTACAATCTGGACTATAATTTGGCAATAATAGGCTCTAGTTTGGGCAATGAAGTGGTCTAGCCCACCTCTTCATCCACCCAATTCTGGCAACTTTGGTTGGGCATCTTGGCATTTGACTCCATCTATAATCAGCTTGACAATATATTTTTTTATAAAAGTTTATCTTTACTGTTCACTCCCATTTATAAAATTGATCAATTTGGCAGTGGCAATCATCATAAATTTATTAATATGGTGTGGCAAGTAATTTTTATTTATTTATTTTTTATTAACTACCAGTATGTAATTTTTCATGTTCCCTTTACGTAATAACTTCTATATGGTTGTGTGTGTGGGTGCGTGTGTGAAATATTTCAACCACATCTTCTTGGCAAAACCTTCCATCTTATATACATTCTGTACGTTTTAAACCTTATCTAAGGTTTTGTTCGCTCTCCTGATTTCATGATCAGTTTTTATTTATTTATTTTTACCATTCATTTTATTGTTTTGCTGATTATGGAGTCGAAATAAACTTATACTCAGTTTCTTTTTTTTTTTTTTTTTTAAATGGATCCACAATGTGGATTATTCAATATGTAAATAATAAATAAATGAAATAAAAATAAAGATATATTGTGTACCGTAAGTGAACAAACATATATACCAGTAATATCAAGATAATTCCATCAGATATAATATTCCATATAATCCAGGGAGTTCCAATTATTATACTCAGTTTCAACTGCAGCACATCGCAGTTGTGCAAAAATCTTAACATTTGCAACAGTGTAACTCTGACCTTTCACCTCCACTGTTCGTGTAAGTTGCCAAGCCGAGAGGCTTTAAACTGACAAATAAAAACGCTGATTTCAACTGATACTCATCTAATAAGCATGGTTAAAAAATTGTTTTAAGAAAAATATGTAAGAAAAATGAGTAAAAAAATGATGCACCCTGATATCACGTAACAATTCGAATAAAACGTCATTGCTTGTCTGTTTTGGATTACATCTGGCAACCCTGCTTTTAACCAAAAATTGTGCATATTTATGACGTCATAAATAAAAGAACTGTTTTGGGATTAATCATCATGATATAATAATTTCACCCCGAAGTATTTGCTAATCTATGCGAGCATGCCAGCATTGACCTGCTTCGACGCAAAGATCAAACATTTTCTGTGTGGGAGACAGTTCAGTATAAAGTATTGGATATGGATGTGGTGTTGCGGTCGTTCTGTGGAATATTCAAATAGCAAAGGATCGCGGTCTCGAATTACTATGCATTGAACTATTTATTTTCTACAGGCACACTAAAAGTCAGGAACGCTGGGGCACATAAGCACAGGTCAGTGTAAGATAGAATTTCTCGCTATTTATTGCAGGGTTGTTGAACCGGATAAGACTTACAACTGGGAGTGCCACGGGTGATGAAAGACATTACGAACCCCCACGACGAAATATATTATATTTACACCGTAAACAAACTACCAGATTGGTTGGGACAATATAAGTATAAAAAAGACAGAAAATTGTCCTCAGATAATTTTGCTCCATGACATTTTATAGCAGGTTCATTGTAGAGTTAAGAGGACATATGTGTGAATATATATTATATTACAATTTTTCTCCAGGAGGCTGATACTTTTGTTTTCGCTATGACGTCATCAAAAATATTGCCATTGGGTGGCGCTACGTGTCCATATATTTGAGCATAGCTCTCTTGTATTACATTGTGATCTAATACAACACTGATCAGTGATCAGCATAATACAGTGTTTTCCGACCTATTTTTCTGAATTACCCATTTTCGATTTAATAGGAGTTTTTATTCCCCACATACTAAAGCATCAAAAAGTATTTGGTAATACTTTATTCAATTGCGGCCGATTGGAAACCCCTGCCGTAATAGAAACGGGCTCAGTATAGAAAATAAATGAAGATCATGGGAATATGAGGTGTATATGCTTTTATAAGGCTTTTCTCCCTAATGAACCTGACTAAAATCCGCCTGCCAATGTTCGAGTCCAAGTAAGATAAAACTCTAGTTGTGATAAGCCCAAGTGGAGTCCATCGCACTCCGAAAACTTTCATGATAGTTCATTGCAATTAAAAAAAATTACCAGCGTATAGAGAAAAAATTTCAACAACATAATATAACTAGCGCTTGAAATCGAATGCCTGTTAGATCAAAACGCAATAATGAAGTTATACCCGAAAGTGCAATACTCTGAAACATTTTATACAAGACAGCATGAGCATACGAGTCACTCGTGATAAGCGAAATTTGGTTATAATTAGTCATTCTCCGAAACAAAGTGAAAAAGCATTTAAATATAAAATAAATGAAAAAGTATGAAATTTATCTCGATATGTGAGTTTTACAATTTCGAATCGAATTTATTCGAATCAACTGCAAGTTTGAATTTTCTTAAAAAACGCCGTGATATGTTAAAAAGGGGAATTGCATGATTCAACAGGCGATACATAACGAAAAGTGGTTTTCAATCGGGTTCCGGTAGTAAAGTCCAGTGTTTCTATTCAAATCCGAGAGTATATTTAATATACATATATTGTTTAAAAATATTAAAATGCCTATTAGGCCCGCCACCTTTTATTTAACCTGCTCTACTTTGAGAATCATTTTGTTTTGAAGGTGTTAGGTTTACTTTCTTATATATTCATAGTTTATACAATTCAGTCAATTAAACTATTGTAAAGGGGTCCCTCGAGCCTTTCCATTGGGGTTCCGCTCCGACAAAAAGATTGAAGGCTACTGATATACAACAACAGAGATCCTCTGGATGGGTCTCCGACACGATGCACACGGGCCCGTAAGTCGCTGCAGGCCTGTTCTAAAGTATGCTCAACTAATGTCGCGTGTCGCAATCTCGCGTTATTTCTCGCCTTCAACAAACTCGGAGTGGGTTTGTGGAGCAGCAAAAATACGATCATTATATTTATAGTCTTTTAAGAGTTATATTCAATTAAAGAATTGTTTCTCATTGGTATGTCATTGACTTGCGTCTAAAACATTTAGCAACTAATATATTAAAACGAATGTGCTGAATAAAAATTACTTGGAGTGATTGAATCAAATGTGTTTATGTATTTTTTTTCATTTACAATCGGACGCTATGCCAAGGCACTCAAGGTTGATACCCCCATGCAGCAAGAAATTTCTACGAGTTCGAAAAAAATGTTAACAGCGCGATTTTTATTCTTGCGTCAAACGCGTATTACTAATTTTTGCGCAGTGGTGGATATCAAAGTGTAATTTATTTCTCGCATAACTGTACATTTAGTGATTAGTCCAACGAACGAGAATGTTGCCAAGCAACCGTCGCCACCGAGAATAACTAATGAAATTCGGGCATCGAGAATATTCCTGCATCGTGCAAATAATGTTGCGTTGTGCTATTTCGCAGCTAAAACACACGCAATCACCCCTGAGTTAATGTTACCGCTGGTCAGTTACGGTTTTCGCGCTCGGTCAAGTTTGTACACTTGCACTAATTAGCTAGTTTGCGTGTTTACATTGCTGATATGAATCGTTACTTATTCGTTTACCAAATAATTTGCTATAACCCATCTTATGTGGGAAAGACCACAAGCGTGAAAAATCGCCTGTTTCAGCCGTTAGTCATATTACTCCGAATGCTGTATCGAAACTGATTGGACCCAACTTGGAAGTATTTTCACCATGACAGAAAGGTCTGTGTAATAACTAGCAACCATTAGTTTTTTTTGCAAAAGACTTGCGGCAAGCTTGTGGAACACAGTCATTTAGATTGTTAAACAATATAAACTACTTTTTTTCATTTCTACGCCCAAAACCATGCTACTGCTATAAATGCAAAAGCAATAATACAATTGAACAAAAAATATTTCAATACTACAATCTATACAGTCTTCAACTATAAAATAGAAACTCAAATCAGCCGACTATGGAATCTCTGTGACATCATGCAGAACATTTGGAAAGATTTTCAACCATGAACAAAATGCAGATGCTGACCTATCAGTGAGACTTTAATGTAGAATATCAGTATTTATATCCTAACCTAAAACATACCATTCACCTACGAGCTTATTTGCCTCTAGGCAATGTGTCCATCTTGATCTTAATTTCAACGGAAATGTGGCCGCCCTAACCTTAATTTAAACAATCTCGATATTTATCTAAATTCGAAACCAATCATATGCTGGAGGTTACAACAGATAATACTTTTTAGATTTCATACCAAAGCATTGCCTTATATTTCAAAGATGCAGTGCTTATTTATTTCAATGCAAGATAAGCTTATGCTTCTGGATTTATGTGAAAGATGGTTACTGGTAAGTGCGGGTTGACCACTGGACTCTTGAATGAATAGCTGGTTGGCAATTTTATTCGTCAAATAATCTGGCAACATGCCATAGTCCGCCACAATTGAACGAAGCTATCTCATGAGGTTACTTCTCCTACGGATAAATAATAACAGTAATATGAATATAATATCCAAATGCCTGTTTGCGTTTGCTCATAGCTGTCTTAATTACAGTGTTGGATGGGCCGTAACATAAATGAAAAACACATCACTATGAACAATATCAAGTAAAATTACTATGCAATTAGGAAAATAAAAAACTAAATGTCTATAAAATTGGATAGAAGAAACGACAACACTGGTAATAGTATGAAATTGGATAGTACGTATAAGTATAAGTATAAGTTTATTTCGACTCCATAATCAGCATAACAATACATTTGACAGATAAAAACAAATAAATAAAATCTGATTATGAAATCAGGGGAGCAAACAAAACCTTAGATAAGGTTTATAACGTACAAAATATAAGATGAAAGGTTTTGCCAAGAGGAAGTGGTACGTGTTTACTCACCTAAAATTATCAAGTTATTTCACACACGCTCACATGCACCCACCAGCCATACACACACACAACCACTGAAGTTATTTAAGTAAGAATGAAACGCGATAAATTTAGGGTATACTATACAGTAAACAAAAAAAAAAAATAAATAAATACTAGAAAAGAAAATTATCTGCCACACCATATTGATATTTTTGTAATGGTTGCCATTGCCAAATTGATCGATCTTCTAATCGTTGATTAGGTATATAAAAGGAAGATTCTATTGAAAACATATTGCCAAGCTGATTATAGTTGGAGTCAAATGCCAAGTTGCCCAACCAAAGTTGCCAGAATTGGGTGCATGAAGAGGTGGGCGAGACCATTTCATTCCCAAATTAGAGCCTATTATTGCCAAATTATAGTCCAGATTGTAATAAGTAATTAAGTTACCGGTAACAGTAAAATTACTATAATTAAGTAAAGTAGGATGTGGAAATAAATTGGTTACAAAGGGTGTAAGTGAGGTTTTTCATTCTTGGGTATTGATTTCAGACAAGGATATGGAAATGAGGTTGTTATTTCACAGGATATCGGGAGTCTTTTTTTGTTTTTTTCCTTATGTGTTTTACTTCATTTAATCACTTTGAAGTAACCTGAAAAACAAAAAATAAAACTGCGAGTAGATGTTTCAATGATTGGGTGAAGGGGACACTCTGAACTATTTATTACAGGCAAAAAATAATTGTTTAATTAAATGGGATGTATTGTCATTATATAGCGATGGATAGATGATCTATGATGACATTCTGCTTGGACAGAGAAAAATTTATCACCACCATGCAAAAAACACACAAAATTTTACTATCTATACCTTGGCCAACAAGTCAACTCAAACACCATGCCTTAACATAAAACGCATGCATACATAAATGATATAAAAACCACATCCAATTACAATGACCCACAGCAAATTAAAATCTGAAGGGGAGAATCCAACATAGCTCTACTGCTCGCCTAGTTGCAATAATTAGTAACCTTGCAGGAACAATATTGTACTATCTACAACCCTTATACCACCACTCAAACATAAGACCAAGCGTGTATGATAGGGACATCACAGCTAGAAAAAGATTAAAACACGAGCGTGAAGTGATGTGTGCAGTTATTTAAAGAAAATATCATCCGAGTACGTTAGCTACTTATATATTTAAAAAATATATATATATACTCATGCATGTCACAATACCATTTCTTTGGGGCTGGACTAGTTCTGGCCAAGTCGTGGCAAGATATTATTATAGTCGTGCACAATATTATTATAGCTGTTCAACATTTTCATTAAAACAATAATGTGGCAAGTGTGGAGTGGCCCAAGTTTTTGTCATCGAATACCACCAGTAGTAATATTTGGAAACTAAATGAGACTTGACTTGTTTTTGAAAAGATTTTTTGGACTTTAACGTCTTCAAATTTAAGGGAAGAGAATTCCAAAGTTTGGGTCCAGTAAAAGACAAGGAATGCTGACTCACGGATTTACTCATGAAAGGTACGAATAAATCAGAACTACTTCTTCGGTTGGAGGTATTTTTGACAAGTATGTCATTAAAGCAATTGGGCAGCGCATTATTATGGAAGTCGTGAGCTAGAGATAATATTTCAAATTTCATCATATCTTCAACCTTAAGTATATTTAGTGATTTGAAGTAAGAGTCTACACTTTCACGTTTTCTTTTACCAAAAACTATTCTTAAAAAATTATTACAAATACTCTGCAGTTTTGAGACAAGTGTTTTATTACCATGAAGCCAGACTGAACAACAATATCGAATATGGCTAAGTAGTAATGATTGAAACATTGCTAGTAGAGCTGATTGGTCAACACACTGGGATACTTTGGCAGAAACTGCTAGGTTTCTTTTTGTTTTACCAATAACATGCATTATTTGTGATTTCCATGACAGATTTTCATCAAAGATAACTCCTAGAAATTTTATTTCTTTCACTCTTTCAATTTCATTGCCATTGAGCAGTAGTTTTTTTGAACAACTCACACTTTTATGCTTGCTTGGATGGAATAATACAAATTTAGTTTTGTTAGCATTCAGAGATAATTTATTAACTAACATCCAGCTATGAATGTTGGTTAGTTCTTGGTTTGCAACTGTGAATAGATCTTCAAGGTTTTCCCCATGAAGAATCAAGTTAGTGTCATCAGCAAACATGATCGACTCAGAGGATTTCAGACACCTGGACATGTCATTAATGTAAGCTAGAAAAAATAATGGGCCAAGTAAAGATCCTTGTGGAACTCCGTGCTTCATGACACAAATATTGTAGAGAATGAGTTGTCATATTGCACAATTTGCTTCCTGTCTTGAAGGTAGCTCTTGATCCAATTGAATGGAACGCCTCTAATTCCATAGTGATAGAGCTTACTTAAGAGGATGGAATGGTCAATGGTGTCAAAAGCTTTTGAGATATCAAGAAATATTCCAATTGCATGTTGTTTGCATTCAAACGCATTGGTCAGTTTGTGTACCAAAACATTAGCAGCCATAGCAGTGGAGTGATGCTTGCGGAAACCAAATTGATGCGAGTGGAAAACATTGTTAGTTTCAAAGTAGTTTGACATTCTACTATACATTATTTTTCAAGAATCTTAGAAAATGATGGTAAAAGACTAATAGGTCTATAGTTTCCAAGATCTGAAACACTACCTTTTTTAAACAGAGGAAGAACTTTGGATGTCTTGAAGCTTTCAATGAATAATCCACTAGATAGTGAAAGATTAAATATATATGTCAGGATATCAATAATATGTTCTGGAACATATTTCAATATTTTAAATGGAATACCATCGATTCCAAAACTTGACTTGGGCTTCATATCGCGTATAATATTTTTATTTCTAATGATGTAGCTGGCCTTAAGAACATGGATGAGGATTCTTGCTTCCCAAGATATGAAATGTAATTTTTGTCACAGCCAGCTGGTTGTGGCATACAGTCAAGCAGGCTTTGTGCCACTTGGGAAAAGTGTTCATTAAATTTATTTGCAGTTTGTGTATTACTGCAATCAAGTCCAATCAAAGGACAAGAATTTGTTTTATTTTTACCAATAAGCTCATTAATTGTTTTCCACACTGCCTTGATGTTGCCTTTGTGAGAAGCAAATTTAGATTTGTAATAATTCGATTTCTTTTTGTGGAGCAATCGAGTATAAAGGTTCCTGCATTCATTGAACTGTAATTTGTGCTTGTCATTTATGTTTTTATTGTTTATTAATTTCTTATAAAGTTTTTGTTTGACTTTGTTGAGTTTGCGTAACTCAGTATCATACCAAGGTTTGTTTGATCTGTTTGTCTGTTTTTTGTAAGGAAAAGATTGAGAGTAAGCAGTGGAGAATTTTTCAAAAAAATTTTCAAAGCAAGTGTTGGGATCCTGGATGCTGCTGAAGTCATCAATATCAATAGAATTCAGTTCATTCTTAAACGTATTCAAGTTGGACGAAGTAAACTGGCGATAAAGCGTTTCAATTCTGGTCTGAATTTGCTTTTCTAGAAGAGAGCATTGTACAATCGGCAGATGATCAGAAACACATTCTGCTAAAACAGCACTGTTAATTTTTTTATCATATACGTTTGTCCAGATATGGTCTATACAGGTAGCAGAACTTGAAGTTATCCTGGTGGGGCAGTTTATCAAAGAATAATAGGCCAGGTTGTGCATAATATCAACAAATAGGCTGGTATTCATATTGGACTCATCAATAAGATTATAGTTGAAGTCACCCATTATATAATTATAATTCAACCTGTTCATCTTTGAGAGAACTTGGGACAAGAGATTCCGAAAGTTAGCATTGTTCAATTCATCAGTTAGTGGTGATCTATAAATAGTACCGCAGGTTATTGTTTTATTTTCCAATGATATGTCAATGAATATAGATTCAAAAACCTTTTCGCACATTATAGTAATATCTTTGCGGACAATGTATTTCAAATCATTTCGAATGTAGAGACCAACACCACCACCTCGGTGATGAGATCTACTATTAGAGATAAAAACATAGCCATCCAGTGCATTGAAATGGCCATTTGTACCAGATACAATCCATGTTTCATTTACAGCAATTACATGAGGCTTACAATTCAGTGAATTAACTAGTGCTTCAAATTTTGTGAAGTTTTTGAAAGAGGCTAAAGATCTGATATTGATGGAGAGAGTCATGAAACCACTTAGTTTAAGGCTGTCGTTGAATTTAAGGGCATTGACATCACTGGAGCAGATATATTGATTTGAGCAATTGTACAAGAAAACACTATCAATGTTGTTGAATTCATCAGTATCAGTATTTGCTGATTCAAGAAACATTTTGTTAAGGTATTCAGGATCAAGAATTTTGGCAAGTGCCTGGGCTTCAGCTTTTTCTGTATGAAGGGGAACAAATAACTCAGATATTTCAGAATCAGAGAGACAAGAGAATGGCATACAGTCTATTTCACAAAGGAAACAGCACCAAGGTATTTCATCAGCTTCAGATTCAAGATTTTCATATTTTTGTCCAGAAATATTGGTACATTTTAAATGTATCCAAGAAGAACAAATGTCACAATAAAGAGCTTTTTGATTGATTCGAACTGATTTGTGGCAATTTCTACATGGGTATTTTAAATTAGTTTTCATGGCAGTGGCACAACAAAATAAAAGTAAAAAATAAAAATGAAAAAAAATAAGTTAAATATCTAGTCTGGCTATATAGGTTTCCAGATGTTTAAAAGATGGAGAACCATTGATTAGACAGCACTAGCCTATTCAAATAAGAAAAATGGAGATTATGAATGAGTTAATCGTTCCCCTCCGCTCATAGGCTACCGCTACGTCTTGAGGTTGGTCCCACTGAACGGGCAGCAGCCTTGGAGTAGAGGGGACGAGAGAGAGTAGTGATATCATTTGAGGAAGATATTACTCGCCTTTTATCTAGGTAAGCGTAGATAATCCCATTCATTGTGCTCACTTTTTGTTTTCCGAAGGCTTCCTTGGCAGCGCTGAGTAGCTTGAGCCTGCTACGGGTCAAGGACTCAGTGATGGACAATCCGCTGCCTTTGAGTTCTTTTTTTCTACCATACACCATATTCTTCGTTGATCTTCTGACGAATTTGATGATGATGGGGTTCTTCGGAGATCTTGATTTTAATTTGTGAGTAATATCAATGTCAGTGTTCACAATAGGATGGTTGGGTTTAAGGCTGTCGTTGAGAGTTTTCACTACAAAGTCTTCGAACTTATGGTATTCAGTTTCTGGCACAGAACTACAGCCATGGAGAATCACACAGTTTCTTCGGCTGTATTGTTCTAAATCGTCCTGTTGCTTTTCACAAGTCTCCAGCCTGCTAATAATCTCCTGGATCTTGGAGGAGATTTGAGCCACGTCATTCTGGAACTTAATGATGTCCTGGGACTGGTTGCCATGGTCTTTAGAGGCAGATAATAGAGTTGCATGTGACATTAGCTCCTCTTGCTTGGCCTGGAGAGATGAGATAGCTGCCAGAATCTGGGTTTGGACTTCCTTGTTCATCTTGAAGTAACGTTAGTGCAGTAGTGTGATTGATTGCAAGGTGAAATTAGGTGATATGCAGATAGTATATCCAGTAAGATCCACGTACAATAATAGTACAGAAGGTAGTAGGCTATCGTACTTTCAGTCTAATCAAAGATTACAATAACATCTGCAAACTTAATTATACAGCAGTACACTGGTGATAATTTGAATCACATAACATACATTATATATAAACTTTAGATAGGAAATGTATTGTTGTATCACAGTCATTTAGGTATAAATATAGAATGTTCCAGCAAGAAAATTCTATTAAAAACAGACGCTGGTATAAATAAGGGAGAAAAGTAAGAGCTAGAAAACATATACAGTGGGTGCTAAATGTTCAACTATAATATCACAGTGGTCAAATAACTGAAGGTAAAAACCCATTCAAATAAAGATTAAATCGTATAGTTAAAAAAAGGCATTAGAAAAACTAATGGAGGCTAATATGGTGGTGGTATCTGGTTGGTTACAGCTTCGTCTGCCAAGCAAGTTCATGATACATATAAATATAGTTCAGATTTTGGCATTTCATTTTTATGATAACCAGGCTAATAGCGGAGTGCTTAACTAGCCTTCTCTGTCAGGATAAATACAAAACTTGTATCTTACAATTAAATAGGCAGACTATGCCATGCATCATACCGATTCATGTTTCTCTCTAATATAACAGATATGTTAGGCATGTGTTTTCTCACTCATGAAAGAATGAATAAAGGGCAAAAAACACATTTATTCTCTAATACAGATTTGTAAACTCTGACCTTCCAAACCTTCTCATCCTTACTCAAAGGCTTAACAACATAACAGAATCCTACTGAAAAAAGCAACTGAAACTTAAGTAACTAGAATGGAATTAGCCAGAAGTAGAGGGATGAACTGATTTAAATGGTTTTTCATACAGTAAAATATAGTAATGAAATATTAGAAAAGGATCTGCATAATCATAATGGATAGATGAATAGTAAGAGAGTAAAACCAATCAAAAACGACAAGAGGAAGCAGTTTGGAGGAACTTGGAAAACTAAAAATGTTGTGTTCTAGAGATTCAGGCTCAAATCATAATAGGCGTGAGTTTGATAAATTTAGCAAAATTATCGTGGATACTTTAAAATAGTGAATGTGTGTGTTTGCTAACCCATGAAAAAATGAAAACTAGCAAAATTAAAAAACACATTCATTTTCTTTTACAGATTTGTAAACTCTGACCGACCAAATCTTCTCATCCTTACTCAAAAGATTAACAACAAAACAAAATACTAGTACAGAGAATATCATCAAAGACGAAAGTTAGGGGATCCCCCAAAACAGCGCTCTTACTCCATAGTGACACCTTGTGTCCCATCACTAATTAATTAATAATTCACTAATTATACAACATTATTCGCCCAAAATCAATAGGCTTCTGGTCCGAGATATGATGAATAGAGCTTGATTTAAACATGAAAGGTTGAGCCAAATCCAACTGATATTGCAGTTCATTGGACTTCATAAAATTTTGTAAGTGGCCTGATGAAATGCTTGATAATGACAATATAAAATCAATGAAGGGGTTCTAATATTATATTGTCCATGTGAGTCCAACGTCCATTGTTGATTTTGTATTGTTAGTATTCAATTCCGCAGACTTTCAATTCCTATACAACTTTTACAAGATAGCTACAGGTAGTTACGGTAGGTTTAGATGGATTTTCCACCGCGTTCAGGCAATTTAGGGTCTGTTCCGGTAATGACAGGAACTTATTTTTTACCACTGTAAGTTTGCTGTTCTATTTTGAAAATTGCCTTGAGATATATAAAATGTCCTTTAAAGATATCTGAGTCATTCTGACTGATATTGCAGTTCACCGAACTTTATAATATTTATAAGTGGCTTGATGAAATGCTTGACAATGACACTACAAAATCAATGGAGGAGACAATATAGTATTGTCCGGGTAGTGTTCAACGTCCATTGTTGATCATCTATTGTTAGTATTCAATTCCTGCTGCATTTAATTTTGCTATCAATGCATCACAAAGTTTACGCTCATGGTCATAATCAGGATATCCATTGCTGAAAAATATTAGATTGCATGAGAGATAATGGTAGTTGCATATGAGTCTGATTTCAATTAACTGTAAAAAATAAGATGTTCAATAAAAGAACACTGGAAATAACAAATATATTTGACTGCTTAGGACTAACAAATGCTTAACTTAACGATGCCTGTGTGAGTGAGATTTGAATGTAAGGAATGTAAAATATATATTCATGATGCACGATGGCAGTAAACTTAATTGGGTTGGCATCGCAAACTGCACATCTTTGGTTCAAATCCAGTGGGTATCACCCTACCCAAAATATTGAGTAGGCAATGCCGAACCAAAATAGAAACTAGTTCTGCCAAATATGATTAGCTCCTTAAATATTGCTACATATCAGTGGAAGCTTAAACAACTTATCCAAAATATGTGGATAAGCGCCGTATGATATAAAAACTCAAAGATCTTGTTTATAAAAGAATTTTAAGAATAAGCAGTGTAAGTGTAACTATAATTTATATGTTGGAAGCCCAATGAAACATTGACAACAGAGAAGCAGAAAATTTAGTCGTTACTGGAATACGGATCAAATAGATACAAAGTTGGGCAACCATAATTCCAATGACAGATGTGACAACAGAGAAACCTAGTAAACAACAGCTGGTCGTTGAACCTGGTTACAGTCACGTTGCAGACAATTCAAGCCTGAATACCATAATGGTTGATTCTGATTGTCACTAAGAAATTGCCCTCAGTCACATACACCCTAACATTTTGCAACAGCATGACAAATCATGGTCAATATTTATCAGGAATAGAAAGAACGCTTCCTGGCCATCCCTCGTCAATCAACTGAAATTCGATAGATGTGATGGTTTTTTATAAATAGCCTTGTTCAAAGTTAAAGGTGTATAATGGATGTATATTAACAAATTTAAATGTTGCTTGAAATCAAGAGAGGAAGGTTGAGAACGTTGTACTTGATTGTATCTAGGACGAGGCATTATATCTGTGGTTGAGTGGTTACAAATGTCACAAGCTGGATGGATGGTTATGGGATCAAAACTGCGACCCGAAGATGCCTTTCTTTGATTTATAAATGAGAGCTTGCAAAATAGTGTTTAATACAAAACATGACTTTTTATGTGCAAGTTCATTTTTCTAACTTTGCATGGAAGTTCAGTTTGGAAAATAAATATTGATTTGGTTTAATTTAAGGTACTCCCGTAGTATGTGAACCAAGATGGCGGACATCGGAACACAGTATATGTATCAGGTTGAGGTTGGGCCATACTTTCAGGTACAAATACTACAGGAGTCACTTGGCTGGTCCCCGAACTCGTAATCGAAATAAAACAAGAAAAATTGGAATAAAACTATGGCCTAACCTTAACCTGGTACACATACTATGTTCGGGTGTCCGCCATCTTGTTGCACATATTACAGAGCAGCGCCCATTTTTATTTTTGCAATTCACATTTTAAATCTCGAATTTTGTTGGAACTAAATTTTTAATACATCTGTACTTGATATTACTTAGTTGAGGCCCCAGTCAATCCTTATAACAATTGTGCATATTTTAAAATATTTAATCAGAAAACTTACTTATCTGGACCTCCATGTTTGTTAGTCTTATGAGGAATTTCATCATTCCATATTATCTCTCTTCTGCTGCTTCCAATTATCTGAATCTTGAAGAGCAATCCTGCATTGAATGCTTCCTTAAGCAAGCTTGTTGTGGAATCGTACAAGTGAGGCACATATTCAGTGAATTCCTTTGCTTCATATGAAACACCCTGCAAAAATAAACGCAATAAGTTATTCAACTTCTATCTCTGATAATTTATTAAAACTGATATAACCCAGGTGCTCCAGAAGTATGCGCACCAAGATGTCACACAACCTGAATCCTAACCGATACACACATACTATGTTCAGGTTGTGCGCCATCTTGAAGGTCCAAAAGCCTTAAACTAAAATTTCTGCAACTCAGAATCGATTCCTCAGAAGCAGACAGTTGCAACAGCATTTTTTTGGTGATTTTAGTTGGGATGTTTTCAAATACTCGCTCTGAACAAGGCACAAAACAAGCAGGCACTGATACCTTAATTGAACGATTGGAATCTTTCTCACTAAACATTGACTATCAAAACATTTGATTTCTAGGTCAGGAGGAGGGCACACATTTGAACCAAAGATGTTTTACATGTGCAAACAAGTAAAATATCCTCAGGAAACATATAATCAGTGGCACCTTGTTCAGAGTTGCCTTCACATAACATTGAAATTTTTTTTAATTTTTCAAAAAAGAAATGAAACATAATATATCTATGATTGGAAGCAGAGTTAGAATATGATGACACTAACATTTTACTGATACACAAAAAATCCACTGATATGTAAGAGGTTATATATAAAAAAAAAACAAAGGACCAACATTTTTCCAAGCAGAGCTTTGCTTGCCAATTTATACACATCGTTGGTGAGATCGTGATCTGGGATTTGAAGATTAATGTGAAGAGAAGTAGCCAAACTACGATGGCAGCACAGGTTAAAAATAGTATATAATGAAATAGGTAGGAGTGTATGATAAATTAGGTGACAATGCAACCAGACAGATTTCAGTTCTACAATAAATAGTAGTGCCTTGCGTATTAGTGGCTGCTCATACATAGCCTTGTTTGAAATAAAAGACATGACAAACGTTTCATAGAAAAAATTCATATGGTAAGTTTGTCATTTTAGGCGTTTGGAATCTTATAGTCGGACAAAACTATCAGACTTAAGATAGATTATGATGATTATTGCCAAAATGAAATACCTAATTTACTATTTCATATAAATTCTTAAATAATATTTTTTTCCAATATTAAATATATTTTAAATTGGGCCATGTCCAACAAGAGTCTGTAAAAACCACTGTACAATTACATATGTGGAAATTTAATTCAGTAATGCAAAATAACTGATTTAACACAGCTTGGATTGATTTTTGCAATTTGCAATGTGAGATTTTAAAGAAAGTCATACGATTTTCTTCAATAATCAAATGCTTTAAAAGACAAATTTTGAAATGAAAACTTCAAATCGAGAATTTGCTCTATGTAATATAAATAATTGTGAATATATTTATTTATTTTGGACATCAGCACTGGTAGAGGTAAATTCTGCAAGGGGTCATTAATAAACCAACATAAAAAAATGCTTTCTGGAAACATCGGAAAAATCTCTAGAACATCTAAGCACTGAGGTGTTATGATGGCCTTGTGGTTATAGCATTGGACTTAGCTATGTTGGATGATAAATTGAAGATCTCAAGTTCAAGTTCCATGCCCAATGCCTTATCCAGGATGTAATAACTTGAGTGAGCAATTCCAAAACAAAAAAATTACATTCCATCCAAAAATAATAGCTTATTATGCAATAGCCCTGTTTGAAGTGAACAATGTAATAAAAAAAAAGTGTAATTAGAATTCAGTTGCTATTTGGGGGCAGAAAAATTGTATTTGGAAGATTTAATATTAAACATGGAATCAATGTAAATTATTACAACAAAAATCCAATTTAATACTCAGCCAACTGAATTCATTACATGACTCACATTCAGACTTCCAGCAGGGAATGCGTAGGTGATTACATGAGTGCCGCATGATCCATATCCTGGCAGTGATTCAGGCCACCATTCCACTGAAATTCCTCCATCATGTGGTTGTTGGTTGATTAGACCAGATGAAGTAGCTTGACTTGAAGACTGAGATTCTGTAAATTGAAAATTATTTTAGTGAAAGATGATCACAAGACATGATTCTGATTGTGCTTAGAATGAAATGATAGGGCATTTTGTAATATTATATATATAAGCCCTCATGAAATCTTATAAGCCCCCACGGCAGTGCTAGGCTCAAATCGTGTATTATATTTTTACTAATGCTTTTGCATATGAGTGATATTGAATATTTTAAAAGAATCTACTATTATCTGTAAGTAACGACATTGCCTACCCAATCTGTTACACCCTGGGTGAGGTGTGGGATTTGAACCAGGGAGGTGTAATCTGAAATGGCAACAGCTAAGCCCAATGCTTCAACCACTGCGTCATCACCAACTGGATATTGGTTCGTTTGATTTTAATCTCGTTACTTTTAAATCATAAGTACCAGAAACTCGAGTGGAGTTGAGGTGAACAATATTCTAATTATGTTAAATATCAAACCAGTATTTATATTGTCTATGGATTAACACTAATTTCAATTAGCCACATATATTCTGAATTGGAATAAATTCTAAAAAAATTAATAAGAATGACATATTTTATTTTTTTGAGTTGTCTTGAAAATAACATTTTATTCAAAAACACCAATTTAATATAGCAGAACTTCCTAAATATCTCTTCATTGAAGCGTTTTTGTGGGAGAAGTGGAGTCGGAGTACTTGTATAAAATATCATATTATAAAGAAGATTTTTGCCATTAATGCAAAAGCTTTATCTCCCATGTCTGACCACATAACTTATAAGTTATAATTTTAGCAAATATTGCTATGTAATGAAAAATTGAGTTATAAAATTACTCGCACACAGCTATTTGATTAAGTTTATACTCGCATGCAAATTATTTGTCAACTTTATAATTTTTCCATTCAAAAACGGAAAAATGGCGATTTCGTAGTCTGCAGCTTTTTACAAAAAAGAGATTCAGTAGTGAACACTGCTCATCAGAATAATGTCATACTAACTGAAGTATGCCTATGGGACCATGTCGAGCCATGAATATAACATTTGTGCTTCTGTAAATAATTGAAGTCATGTCTTTTGAAGGCCCCTGAACATTTGCAAGATTTTGGAATTAAGGCTTGACAATTTTTTGGAGTACAAGATTGAAATTTGGAATTGGGTGCCATTCCCCTTATCTAGAAAGGTCCTTCATGTATACAACAACGTTCGTACCAGTAGAATTGTAAAAGTTTTATTTTTTTAATGACATCAGCGTGAAACCAATTATATTAATCCTACAGTATATCTTACAGCCTTGTTATGCACAGGTGAAAGATCCATGACTGGTAATGCTGCTAAAAATTTGCCAAAAACACCATTCAAATCTTAAGGTCATGCAGACTTGCAAATTTTGATATTTGTATGATTTCCTCGATTATAACAAATGACAACAGCGAGAAACTAGTTTTATGTTTGTTCAAGTTTTAGGAGCTACTTATTTATAGCCTTGTACAAAAGTAGGAGACGAGATATATTGTACAAGAAACCCAACCTGTAGTTTTAGATCTTGCTCCTGATGATGAATTCCCCTGCTTATGCTGATGCTTCGGTCTTGCAGAACGTGAAGTTGCAGGCTGCTCATCCAGGCTTCGGCTTTCTAAATGTTTAATAATGTTTAGGCCTCTAATATATATGAATTTTTTTTTTATCCAAGAAACAAAAAATTGTATAGTTAAACTGAATGAGCCTAAAATTATGACTACCGGTAATTATATTAATTTTACAGGTCTCCAATTCATAATTTGAATACTGCTTGAAATGCTGTGTACATAAAATTTATATTCATAGAGGCAAAAAAATGACAACGGTCACTTATAATCATGATGAATGCCAAATCGGTATCAATTTTGAAGAGGGAAGACTGAAATATTACATGATATTCACCGTTTTGTTAATAGTGTTTGCACATTTTGTGTTATAATAGTACATGTATATGTTTAAAATTGCAAACTGTGCGTGACACTTTGGGGATCGAACAAATGAAGGAAACTTGATAATTTATGCATAGTGAAAAGATCAGAGAGATTGGGAATATACAATAGCAGGAATAGATTAAAAATAATTTGGAACCGCACTGGCCTAAGCCTATAACCAGTTCGGCCTATATCAGGTAAGACAAGTATTACATAATTATTATTTATTTTATTCATTTGGGCAAAATTTAAAAAAATATTATATTTTTGTGTCATCAGGTTTTTCATAACCATATTTTTACACCATTCGAAGCAGAACATTAAATAAATTCTGGCAAATTGAGAATCGGATGAGTTTTTCTGATGTACGATAAATATCCGATAAATTCTCATTTCCTTGATTAGACATTATCATGAGTATATGGATTAACACTAATTTTAATTAGCCTACATATATTCTGATTTAGAATAAATTCTAAAAAAATTAATAATAACAAATTTCATTTTTTTGAGTTGTCTAAAAAATAACATTTTATTAAAAAACATCAAATTATTATTGCAGAATTTCTTAATTACGGTATGTCTTCATTGAATGGCACTGATTTTATTTTCAATAAATTCTATGGAAACCCCATAGAAATCATTGAAAATAAATTGGGGGGGGGGGGGGGGGGTTACCCCCAACCTTCCGAATTTTTTTGATAACTGAAAAAGTCGCCGATAACGCGTGCAATTGCCTTCTGCTAAAATCGCAGATTGTTTTCATCAACATGGCACGTTATTTAGGCCGTAAACGCCCTTTACATTGGTGTCTATACTCTCTAAATCACAAATTTGTGCCACGGTATCAATGATAATTATTTTATTTTTGTACTCTCACGGAATAGTGAAAACTGAAAAAGTCGCCGATAACGTGTGCAATTGCCTACTGCTAAAATCGCCGATTGCTTTCATCAGCCTGTTATTTAGTCTGTAAACGCCTTTACGTTGGTGTTTATTCTCTCTAAATCACAAATTTGTGCCACGATTGGCACGATATACATGTTAATTATTTTTCTTTGTACTTGCACGGAACTGTGAATTCAGCGAAAGTTATTATAAGTTCATCGGCGGTGAGGTTCTAAAGAAAATTGACGGAGTGAATCCATGACCTTGACCGAAACAAGGTTGTAATCACGTTGCGCAAAAGAAAAATCATTTTTTGTTGAAAAAGTCGGCTCTTTTAACAAGTGGCGCAATTGGGCGTCTGATCGGCCTGGTTTTCGAGGCGGTGAATTTGAATTTTTGATTTACTGGTATACTTTATATCTATTTTCATTGTATCAAGTAAAATTGTACTAAACATGATTTTATATCAGATATCGAGTTTTTACTAAGGGCGATAACGAGGTCGCAAGATTGCAAAAATACGTATCAAAATTAAATACATCAGGAGGCTTATCTCATATTTTTATATCCACAGATCGCCGTGGTATTTTACTGCAGTGATGTTTTTATTTTGACGTAAGAAGTTGCAACCGCGAGTTACGTTGGACACAATTAAATTAATATATAAGGACATTTTAGAATCTCGTAGTTGTCATGAATCGAATATTATACGGGACAGAAGATGAAAAGGCGGCTCTATGAACGATCGTGTGGTCGTGGTGACTGTTACATACGGGTACGGCACTGGAAATTTCCGATTTTAAAAATCCTGGCTGTGCGCCTGGTCGCACATATCCTAAAATATTTTACATTTCCTTTTTTATCAAATACGAAGGCAGCCGTGTGCGGTGCGTCTATAAATTATCTGGCATCCCATCAGCCGGTTTGTTTCCGTGGGTATGTACAATGTGTTGCTAGCGGACTTCAACGAGAAGACGATGGAAATGAATAAAAAGTTTTGAATTTCCTGTGTGTGCTCACTTACAGACATTACGTTCTCTCTCAGTGGTCATCTCCTCCGGCCGCTGTTCTCCTACCCGCTGAGGTTTCGCTTAGCTTAGTCTAGTTCAGGGGTGCAGCCTTTGGGGTCTGCGGGTCGAAACCTCCCCAATATGGGATGTGTAAAAACGACGACTAATAGGCGCGACTTGCCACGCGCCGAATAAGCTCACAAAATTTTATGGCTCCGGATGCCCGTCAAGTAGAAGCGACGTGATTGTGATGATGTGACCGAATAGGGCGATTTATGTACCTTTCCCCTGACCCCTGAATTTCTTCCCATTACTTTACCATTGCAAAATTTTCGGTGCTCATTTAAAGAGTGGTTTGCGAGTTGGCGCCTGTAAAATGGAGTATTTTTGTTTCAACCATTATTCTGATACATAGGCATTCAACAATCTGTTTTTTAAAAAGTACCGGTGAATGATTTTAGCCTAGTCTATTGCAGCTATTTCTACACTAATTTTTTATTACTGCAATTAAACTGAAACTTCTAAGAAGACAAATTGATCATTGAATTATTTAATTTATATTTAAATATCCGAACAGACCTGAAAATTAACGAATAGATTTCAAAAACGCGAAACAGGGTAATATTTACGACGACGCCTGAAAATCAGTCTTGAGCGAGAAAAGTGTCTGAGCGGATGCGAAACTACGTCACTCTTTGCATCTTGCTGATTGGCCAATGTCCCGAAGTAAACAAGGAAGTCGATGCTCGGGGAAACATCCATTCAGACCGCAATTTCCATTTGATGCCCTTATTCCTGGCAAATCCTGACATATTCAGTTTCGATTTCTAGAAACATTCCGTATCACACATAGCAATTTTCAGAACATCAGTTCTCTTAGAAACTCGCGTTTTGCGGCCCCCGGCCAGACCACCTGTTGTTGTCAAACTTGGCAATTACAAATTTTGGCGCTCCGAAAGTATTCGCACCAAGATGACGCACAACCTGAACCCTAACCTGGCACACATACTATTTCAGGTTGTGCGACATTTAGTACACACCTAAATTTGAGAACCCCCCCTTTGAACATTCCTGGCTACGCCCCTGGTCTAGTTGGTCAACGCCAACTTTTGTGGTTTTTATTCAGTATTTCTCTTTCTTCTTTCCGGTTGTACCTTTTTTATTTATTATGCTATAACTTAATTCTAACATTTATTTGTTACGGGTTCAACCATTATTATGATTCATATTAATATTATATTATGAGTTTTGTAGGGGCTTATGACGAATTAGGGCATTTACAGGTAAAATGTGTCCCCATTTATGGAATTTTCGACCTACGAAGGGACTTCCGCGACAAATTAATTTTGTAGGTTGAGTTTCTACTGTAGTTGCAAGCACAAAAAATTTCCTATTGTTTTGATCTACAGCATTACAGTTGTCTTACAGCAATTTCTAAAAAAAAATGCTATTAAAAACTTAGTGTCACACCGACTTTAACGAATTCAGTGAAAAACACGTTTTTATAACATTGTGTTTTTGCAACAGGATTTTGCTAGCTGGTCCCACCAATATGACAGTGGAAATCAGATACCCGTATAGGCTTTTGCAACGCAAAGAGATTGGAATTGCTCGCACATACAAGATTAACTGAATTAAAAACTAGTTTCACGGGTACACCATTCAAAATTGCCACTTCACCGTGGGACGCACAATTTTTCTTTGTGGGCTGCAGTTTGCATGCCCTTTTAAACCAATCAAAATGCATGGACAAAATATCACTCACCAGGATAATTTTTGCACCAACTCAAGAATGCTTACCTTGATAACAAATATAACATCTGGGATTCTGTGGCTAATAGAAGTCACAATCTTTGAAGACATCCTTACCAAGCAATGATTGTATTGGTTGACATTTGGATTTTAAATTTAAAAATTGGAATATTATTTGATAGAATTAGCCTGAAAATGGCGGTCAGGCTGTTTTAGGTAGTATGGCCAAGAACCACCATTCGAATAATTCATTGCCATGCGATATGCAAATTTCGGTATTTGTATAAACGCATACATAGGATATTGGATCCCCATATGAAAAATTACTATGCAACGCTTGAAAAATCCAAGGCCACAATATAAGTCAGCTCAAGTGTTGGAGTTTTGCAGAATAAGAAGAGTTTCTAGAATATCAGCTTGGATTGTCTAGTTGTCAGTCTGCGAAATTATTTAGAATCATCAATTTGCCATACTTGATTGGGTGCAAATTGCATATTGATAAAACAAAAAACACCTCGTCACCTTTTATCTTTCGTTTCAATTCTTTATTTTCTTTCTCAGCTTGTTTTATTTTCTTTTCATATTCTTGTTTCATCTGTTGAGATTCTTGTGACTGTTGACGCATCATCATCACTAACAGTTGTCTGCTTCGTTCCAATTCTTGCTTTTCTTTCTCTGCTTCATCATTCTGTCGTTTTAGTTCTTCCACTGTCTGAGGTTGCTTGAAGCCTAATAAATACATAAGCAATACAATTAAGTGAATGGGTACATATTGGAATTCTGAAATTACAATACAAAGCCAAAAAACGTTTTTATCTCAATCAGTTTTGTAATTCCAAGGTTAAAAAGGTTTTACATGACTGGTACAAATATCTTCAATCGTTATCAAGTTAAAACACAACCCAAGCAAGGCCAGCATGCCTTTCAAAAACCCATAAACGACTACTAGTATAAGGATGAGCTATGGACCATTGTATGAAAATTCAATTTTATAATTCAATCAGTTCCTACCTCTGAAAATTCAAATGGATAACTGAGACCTTATAATGAAAAAATTCTTTTTTCGATTTGTTATAGCACTATTCAATACAGCAAATACAGAAGACTTACATAAATTAGGAAATGGGCAAACCAGTTTCCCACCAAAGTATTTATGCTGTTGGATTTGATCCAAAGTAGGTCGCTCTTTTGGAATTCGATGAAGCATCCAGCCGACTAAATTCCTCATCTCATCTCCAAGTTTGCTCAGGTCACATCCTTGATTTTTCTTTATCAAGTAACTCCATCCAACAGGGTTATCACCAAATGGGTGACTCCCATCAGTCTCAATGAAATGTATCACGAGTGCCATTGAGAATACGTCAGCTTGTTTGGATATGACATTGTCATTGTATGTCTCTGGGGCCCGCCATCCATCTGTGCCAATGCCCAAAGCGCTCGCTTTGGTGACAGAATGACCGGGTTTCATTTCTTTGCTTAATCCAAAATCTATCACTTTCAATTGCGTTCCATCTTTTGATATCAAGATATTATCTGGTTTTAAATCGCGATGTATGACATTATTACTATGGATGTGGGCAATGCCATTTACAAGTTGTCGGATGAGTATCTGCTTGATTCTTTTGGTTCGTTTTGAACCTTTTATGAAGTTAGTCAAATTGTCGGGGCCACATAGTTCCATGGCAATGAAAATATGCTTGACTGGGCCAAGGTGATAAATGCCAGAATCTCTAATGTTAGCAATGTTCTTGTTATAGCTGATTTTGACCAGAATTCTTGCTTCCCTCTCATTTTCCTCGCTGTACTTCAAGGATTTCACAGCAATATCACATTGACAAGACTTTCCATAAATCTTCACACCCTTATAAACATTTCCAAGCTTGGAAATGGACTTGTAATGAAGCATGTAGAGTGAATCAGTCAAACGAATGGAACCTGGAATATAAAACACTTCTTGAGACATTGCACCATAACCAATAGCATGGTAATTACATTTTTTTCAACGATTCAAGCAATTTAAATAACTAAGTTTTCGGTTCAAATCCCATGTTCACCACCTGAACAAGGAAGTAATAACTAGAGCAGGCAATGGAGAACATGTAAGATACCGGTCCTTCCAAAGCAGTAGCTCCTTCACATCAGTGGCTACTTATACAAGGCTTTGTTCAGAGTGTGAACATCTCATAAAAAATCATGACTTCGTTATACAATAGGTCTGCAAATATATATATAAATGCTCATTCAGAAAATAATTCATACAACAGCAATCAATGTTCAATTTCACACTTGCCACAGCCCACAGTCTTAGTCTTTTATTAAATATCATGTATCATCATTTTATATTAAATTTCTCACAGTAAGTAACTTAATTGCTTAAAGTTCCACGACAATCAGTACATAATTGCATGTTGCACCACATAGTATTCTTACCACATAAACAATTGTTTGCACGAGAATACTAAACCTGTGTTTAGGTTGAGCATTGTGAAATGCCTCAAAAATAAATGTATCTAACGACCTGTATCATTGGGCTGGGCGTTGCCACGAAAATAAATCTTCCAGAAGATTTAGAATATTAACTTGTAATAGAGTACAAACCTGGAATTGGGTTATTTTCATTTGAACTTGTAGAAGGAAGTATCTTCCTCAGATGAGGAATCATCAGGTCTTTTCTTTTTATCGCCCTTTTGGACTGAGATGTCGGAACTTTTAGAAAAGTAGAAGTCTGTTTTTATTTTATCCCCTGCAAATTAAAAAGAAAATACAATAAGACACGAATCTCCCAGCAGCTGAGCAGAGAAGGTCATTTAAGATATATAAAATGATTTACTGACCTTGGTTTTGATTAAAAACCACGGTCTTAGCTATCACAGGTCCATGCTTTCGGATTCTTTCATCAGGTAATCCAGACCTCGAGCAAGATTTTGATCTAAAGCTTGACTTGTGCCAGGTAAACTTAGTGCTTGTGAAGCATTTTGAGATGTTGTGGGATCTTCTCTATCATGAGAAGTTGAAGGTTGGTCTGGTGATTCTGAATCAGAGTCATCTAATTCAATTATATTCGGCGATCTATCCATTTTATTCAGAATTCTTCTTGTTCTAAAACTGACTTAGAATGAACTAAGAACAACAGCTATAAAAACAATATTATCGATTCCGTATATTTGTTAAATCATTCTGTGATTCGAATCTATACCTGTTTCCCCGAAAATAAGACAGTGTCTTATTTCAATTTTTTTTTCGAAAAATAATACTAGGGCTTATTTTCGGGGGATATCTTATAATTTTGTATATCAAAAATAAAATTAGAAAGTACAGAATTAGGAGATTTTCAAATATAAAAACCGATATCCATTTACTGTTTACTCAAATGACACGTTTTCCTCTAGCATACGTTTTAGATTAATCATTTAAAACGTATGGGAGAGATTTCTTGCTATCGAACAGGTAAAAAAAATTGCCATATTGACTAGGTCTCATTTTAAGGGGAGGGGTTATATTGAAATCATTCCCAAAATTCAGGCTAGGTCTTATTTTCGTTGTGGGTCTTATTTTCGGGGAAACACGGTAGTATACAGGAGCGGTACCGGTAACAACTTCTGACAATTTTATCCGTTAGGATAGAATCAAGTTTCATATTTATCCCGGGAAGAGGGAAGCCAATAAAATAGCTAAAATATTACGACGAATTTCGACCTCTCGTCCGATTACCGTACGACTCAAAGTCGGATATGGGATTAGTTATTCAGTTATTAGTTTCAGATGCATGTGGTTACCGCCATATTTTAACCAAATTTTCCTGAGTATTGCAACCAGGATTTACCGGGTACCGGTACCGGTACCGGTACAAGATTAATCGAAGATAAATTATAAATAATACCAAAACGATCCATGTGTGTTATCACGTGTCCGATAATAAACACATGTAATTACAATGCCCCAACTTATATATTGCTCACAGGCTCAAGTACTGTAATAATCTAACTAAGACGAAAAGTCTTGAAGTCAGAACCGAAAGCAGCCATAACGATCGACTTATCTTTTCCAGATCCGATGCTGGTGGTGTTGCCGAGAGTCTAAAAAATCACAAAACCCCGTAGTCGTAGTAACCTGAATAAGTATGTGATATCTACTAACCTTAGAACTCGAAGTAAATCGCCATTGCACGTTTGTTTGGAATGAACATGACAATTGACAACCCAACACAATCGGACAGTATTATTTGTAACGTCATAGGGGACAAGTGGTGTACGAATATACGGTATTATTACGTAATATTCACCCTCTAGAGGTTGGTTCGTTCGTATGCGAAGCTCAACATCGATTCAGACATCAAGTCGCGTTTTGCGAAGAAAGAGTTCTACGTAAATATTGTGATATGCGCTTGACGTTGAAAATATGCTAAACAAAGTGACGATGCCGTATTATTTGACATTTGACTACTTCGACGTAGTTTAATTTTGACGTAGAAGTACACAGAACGCCGGGAGCGACTGAAGGCACACGGTGAAAGGGTCAGTGCACTATATGAAAACATATTCCCATCATATTTTCGTAATCGATCGGCGTGAAGAGTTGCATGCTGACCGACAGTTACCGTACTTGAACCACCAGTGGCGTAGCATCCACCCCCGCAACCCCCGCGGTCTCGGGAGGGCCCACAGCGCAAAGGGGCCCAGGTGGTTAGAATTTAGAAATTTAAGCCGCAAACCAAAAGCTGCAGTGCAAAACAAGTAATGCACATCTTATATCGTTGATGTTAGTTCTGCTCAAATCATTTTGTTACGTAACAATGCCATGGAGTCGTCGATTTTCGGCGTCTTGTGGTTCGATCGCACCGGCAAAACCTCTCAGAATGAAAGAAACCCTCAGAATGAAGAAAAACCTCTCAGTGGCGCACAGAAACGCAGAAAAAGGGCAGAAGAGGAAGAACGAATGGAAAAAAATAAAGTAACGAAGATAAACGGCAAATTTTAGGTTACATTTGCCTTTTTAAATAGCGACATGTTATGCTTTTTGACGAAATAAAAAAAGGCGTTGTTTTAGCTTATGTCCGAGAGTTTTTAGGGTCATTTCCACGAAATATATTTCCACGAGTCTTGCTACGCCACTGTGAACCACCCTAAAAAATTGAGAAACCCCGCAAATATTTCACTCACAATTAACTGAAGGCTTTCGAACCTGCGAACTCAATCCGGAGAAGAGGAAATCCGATAAGATGGCTCAATCATTTGGCGAACCACGGCCTATCGCCTGGTTACCAGTTATTACCTCTGAGGTATACACCTCAATGGTTATAAACGGTCCGCAATCAGACATTTGGATTCAGAGTTTTCGTTGGAGTCGGAGCCTGAGTCATATTTTCGGCAGGGTTGAAATTCTAAATTTGTCGGAGTAGAAATCTCAGATTTACAATAATAATAAAAGATGCCATGTCTGCAACTTTTTTGACCAGCGGTCACATTAAACGTCCTTCGGTGGCGAGGAGTCATTTCGCTGCGAAACCGCTCATAGCAATTAGAGGTGCCATGGCGAGCGTACTCCTAACGCTTAGCTTACACACAGTGCCATACCTCCGAGCCGAATAAACTACGTTGGCGGGTTACCGGAACGCCCAGTCCGTTGTCAAAAGTGTTGATTTTTACATGTTCACCAAGCTGTATGTGCCCCAAGATGGCGCACAACCTAAACATAGTATGTGTACCAGGTTAGGGATCAGGTTGTGCACCATCTTGGTGCACATACATTTCGGGAGCGCTGTGAAATCAACACTAATTGGTCCTGTTCTGAGGTTTACGGGATGTAACATTGAACAACGTCTTTTTAAAGAAGGTTTATCTACAAAAAAACATGCTTGTCGGGCTATTAGTAAATTTTGAATGCTTCAAAAACACAGACTATTTCATTATTCTTTCTTCCTTTTGCTGTTCAAAAAAATCTAAATTGGGAATATATGTATCGTTAACGGCAAGCCTTTTTTATTTTTCGAACTGAACCCGATATTTGGACAGAGAATATGCACATGAATTCTCGATGACAATATGATCAACGAAGAGAGCCGGGTGGCTTTAGATGCAGGCCTATGTAATAAAATCGAAAAATGTAAAGTTACAAAATCACAGGCAAGGGATCGTTTGTCTTTGGCGTCCCGCTTCGAAGTCACAAAAATATGGTAAACCTACCTTGGTGATGACCGTTATTGTTTCCCCAGCATCGTTAAAATTGATATTTAGGCGGTCGCTCAGACTTATTGGCTCGGTTTATGTGCTATTGATCAGTTTTATTAGTGTTTCTGATAATTAGACTAAATAAAATGACTCTTTTACGCCTGAAAATTTCTCCTTGCACTTCAATCATTGACTACCTTTTGTGCTCCTTTTAGGAGTATTCTACGAGCTCGCATTCGCAAACTGTGTTAAAATCAATATTTTGTTCTTAAAAAACTGAGCGGTTGCCAATAAAATACTGAACCTAGTCCAGTAATATATCCAAGCAGTTTCGTAATCGTTTTTTCGCTTCGATACTCCGATTAAACCAAGGTTTCTGCACGTGACCCAGCTTTAGGCAATTTTATTTTATAGGAGGCCAAAATGACCGCTTGATTTAAACCTATATTATGAAAAAGAGTCATGCTGGAAATAGCGTCTGATTTAATTTCATTTATTGCCTTTCCGTCACCTTTGCTGTTTAGCTATTGTTTCTGAAATAAACTAGGAAGTCCGTTCCCAGGGAAACGTTTATTACATGACACATTTTGGGCTATCATTTGACGCGGAACACATGAAGGCCTCTCTCACGGAACACCGGTTGAAAATCACTGGTGTAGACAGTATATGTAACGACTTTTTACTGCGTCCCAGTCCTTGATTACTAAATCGTAAAGGCAGTTTCGGTATGTCACTTCAACATATTGAAATTTCAGACGTATCCGTGTATCTCGTTTAAACACATTTACAGAAGAATGAAAATCAACCTATATTTTCGTATCTTAGTTAAGCCCTCTTGAGTTTGCTTCAAGCTTCAACTTTAAAAAAAATTCCAATTGTATTCGAATAAATGAATCCAGTTGAGCGACTATCAGCAGTGATGATGGGTTCACTGGGCCTTGAAACTACAAAGCTTGATATAAAACCAGTGATAGAACGATTGTCATGGGATTTAATTAAGGTGGACAGGTCAACCTTGTGGGTGTTTCATGGAGATATTAACGGCAATATGGCAATGATCAGTTAAAATTTTGGTGATAATCATTAACAATATATTAAAAAAATTAAATATGAGCATGTGAATATTATTAAACAAAGATGGAGATATATGGTTAAATACAAGCCTTTACCCACCACCACATTGGGGGTAGATATTGGGTGGACTGAAAGCATGAACTGTGGCTCCAGTTTCTTTCCATACTGAGAAAAGTCAAACAATATATATAAAATTAAATCATCCAACATCGAAGAGACAACTAAAAGTCAAATAATCAATTATGGGTAAGTATGATGATACACAACCTGCATTGAATGAGCTTCCATTAAATCACAAGTATTTTTCTGAATCATAAAATTTGACTTCAAAATCTACGATTATCAGTCAAACAAGATATTATGGATATTTTTGAATATTCTAGTTTTTAAACCTAGTCCAAGCTTTTTATTTTGAATAAATTTCATTAAAGCAGCTACGATTTTTCAAAAACATAATTATACTTATCACGGCTTTGAAAAAATTCAAATGCTTTCACATGAATATGCGACGAAATTTAAATTTATCTTTTATATACTTTCGAAAACAAAGTACAAATTACATGCATTTAAAGGTAACTCAATTGCACACTAGAAATTAACAGGCTTCAAGTAGCTTGGGAATTACTACAAGAATAATTATAACTTTGAGGTGCGTTTGGCAAAAAATTTCGTATTTGAATTATGTAATTCATAACAATTAAATATGGAGAATTGAGGAAAAATAAAAAAATTATTAGTTGTTGCTAACAGATATTAATATGAAATTAATATTATACAATTAAATATCTTCACATATCACAAAAATGCATTTACACCGATGCAGACAAAATGTTTTAAATGGAAACAGGCCATATATGAAATGCTAAGATGCAAAATTAAAATCTGCTCCAACTGGAATTTTGTACATCTCAACAGCTGAAATTAATAAAACAAAATTCCCGCTAGTATTACAGCTGATAATGATGACAATTTTCTTCTACGAATGAAAATAACTAAAACAAACTAAGACCACTAAACTAAAATACACGCCATGCATGGGTAATTAGGGACAATTCCTGGTAGATAGGAATAACTAGTTACTAAAAAATAGGTAAAATACTGGTCAAAAGGGTAAATTATACATCAAATTGTTTGCATAAGTAGTTAGTATTATGAATAAACAATAGCCTTATAGTATTATTAATTGCATAAGAATTAGCAAAATATGAATTACTATGAAAACGAAAACATGAAATGAAAATAAACATATAGGAAATTAACATTATAATTTTGTAACATTGGAAAATACTAATATCCAGAATTACTTAATCTACTACAGATAGACAGAGTTGATAAATCAACCAATGTCGCATAACAGATTTATCCATGTATTATGTACAAGTTACTCGTAACATTAACATTCAAATGATTAAAATAAATAATATAATAAGTAGTTGTAAAAGGGGATTTGTCTAAAAAAATTGCATATTTGAATTATATAATTGACAACAATGAAATACGAGATCTAAATCTAAATAATTATTTTTTGCCAGCAGAAGTAAATATGAAAGTAATATCAAAATATAGCAAGAAATATAAAATCAATGTAAATTGCTGAACCATGATTAAATTTCAAAATGATAAGTGATTGGAATAGCGATTATGGATCTCCCTTTAGGCAAAATAAAGTCACATATAGTCACACTCCAATCATGGCTAATGAAGTCGAATTTGCAAAGAAAAAATATTGAATAAATATATTGAAAAATAATCAGTGGACCATTTGAATTGCGTATTTTATAAATCAAAATTATACAGGGACCGCTCAAATATAGTTAAAGCATATGGTTTACAAAAAAGCATTGGACAAAACTAATGGAGGCTATTATGGTGGGATTATCTGGTTGGTTACAGCTCCCCCTGCCAAGCAAATTCATGATGATACATCTGAATATAGATCTGATTTTGGTAACCGGGCTGATAGCGGAGTGCTCAACTAGCCTTCTCGCCAGGATAAATACAAAACTTATATATCGCAATTATCACTGGCCCACATTTCTGTGACATCACAATGATAGAAAGAGTATGTAAAGAATCAGCGTCTCCAGCACTGATTACAAAGCAGCAAAAGGCGACAAATGTGTATTTGCAAATTTGAGCACTCAATTCTTGTATTATCTCAAGCTATAAGCCACATAATAGATTTTTTTGGCGGACCCTCCAAAGTGCTTCATGAACCCAAAAGGTCAGCTGACCCCAGTTTGGGAATCACTGAGTTAGTTAAAGTAAAACTTGTGAGAGTTAGTCAAAAACTTGACTCAAATCATCATTTTTTTACTTTTCCAAAGTCTTGAAACATCTTTATCCAGTATGATAACGTAATTGAGATGGAACTGAATAACAGTGGTAGAATAAAATATAAAAAAAACGGGTCAAATATGAAAACAAAGTATATTTTGACTCCCAAATCAGCATAACAACAATACCCGAGTCAGGAAATCAATCAACAAATAGGTAAATGTAAGCAAAAGCATGATTTTAATAAATTTAGCGAAATTATTGTGAATAATTTTAAAATATAAAAGGCACGTGTTTCCTTCCCCACAAACGAAAGAAAATGAGCACATGTTTGCTCACCTATAAAAGAATGAATACTCTAAGAGCGTGATAAAAAAATTTATTCTCTCTTACAGATTTGTAAACTCTGACCGACTGAATCTTCTCATCCTTACTCAAAGGCTTAACAACATAACAGAATCCTACTTTAAGAGTAAATACTGAAAAAAGCAGCTGAAAGCAATTAGGATGGAATTAGCCAGATGTGGAAGGATGAACTGATTTAAATGTTTGTTCATACAGTAGATGTAATATAAGAAAATATATACATATATGAGATATGCAAAATTATCATGGAGTTGATCAACAATAAAAGAATGAAACAGATAAAAAACGATGAAAAACTGAGAAAATATAAATTGTTGGTTTTGAAAATTCTGACTAATTAACCTTGATTAACAGTATAGAGTTTGATTTAAAAACGAAAGGTTGAGTCAAATCCGACTGATATTGCAGTTCATCAAACAATATAATATGTAAGTAAGTGGCATAATGGAATGCTTGATAATGACAATATAAAATCAATATTATTCTAATATTATATTGTCCATGTAGAGTCCAACGTCCAATGTTGATTTTGTATTGTTAGTTTTCAATTTCTACACAACTTTTACAAGATAGCTATAGGTAGTTCCGGTAGGTTTAGATGAATTTTCCACCCCGTTCAGGCAATTTAGGGTCTGTTCCGGTAATGACAGGAACCTATTTTTTACCACTGTAACCCCAAAGTTTGCTGTTTTATCTTGAAAATTGCCTTGAGATATATAAAATGTCCTTCAAAGATACCTAAGTCAATCTGACTGATATTGCAGTTCACCGAACTTTATAATATTTATAAGTGGCTTCATAATGACACTACAAAATCAATGGATGAGTTTTAATATAGTATTGTCCGGATAGTGTTGAACGTCCATTGTTGATCATCTATTGTTAGTATTCAATTCCTGCTGCCTCTAATTTCGCCCTCAATGCTGCACGAAGTTTACGCCTATGGTCATCATCAGGATATCCATTGCTGAAAAAGATTAGATTGCATGAGAGATAATGGTAGTTGCATATGAGTCTGATTTCAATTAACTGTAAAAAATAAGATGTTCGATAAAAGAACACTCCTTAGTACTAAGAAACGCTTAACTTAGCAATGCCTGTGTGAGTGAGATTTGAATGTAAGGTTCAGATGTGTAAAAAGAATGTCAAGTCAACTTTACATGTAGGTAAAGATGAATGCCTAAACAGGTAATTTTTTCAGGTACCGGTATTTGATTTCATTGATACTGTACTAAAATATGAAACATCAGAATCACTAACTAAGCCCAACAACTTATCCATGGTGCAAGGGAAGGCTTCGCCAAACATTGATCATTTTAGAGTTTTGAAACCGAATAATTCCCGAGTCTTATTGTCTGCTTGAACAGAGCACTGATCAAACCGAAGTTGTAAAAACACCAAATAAAATATATATTCATGATGCGCGATGGCATAATGGTTGAAGCGTTAAACTTAATTGGGTTGGCATCGCAAACTGCACGTCTTTGGTTCAAATCCAATGGCCATCACCTTACCAAAAATATTGAGTAGGCAATGCCGAACCAAAAAAGAAACTAGTTCTGCCAAATATTAGTAACTCCTTAAATATTGCTACATATCAGTGGAAGCTTAAACAGTGCTTTGTTCACAGCAAAATGTGTGGATAAGCGTCGTATAATACAAAAACTCATATATCTCGTTTATGATAGAATTTTAAGAATAAGCAGTGTAAGTGTAACTATAATTTATATGTTGGATGCCCAATGAAACATTGACAACAGAGAAGCAGAAAATTTAGTCGTTACTGGAATACGGATCAAATAGTTACACAGTTGGGCAACTATAATTCCAATGACAGATGTGACAACAGAGAAACCTAGTAAACAACAGCTGGCCGTTGAACCTGGTTACAGTCGCGTTGCAGACAATTCAAGCCTGAATATCATAATGATTGATTCTGATTGTCACTAGGAAATTACCCTCAGTCACATACACCCTAACATTTTGCAACAGCATGACAAATCATGGTCAATATTTATCAGAAATAGAAAGAACGCTTCCTGGCCATTCCTCGCCCATCAACTGAAATTTGATGGATGCGATGATTTCTTATATATAGCCTTGTTCAGAGTGAAAGGTGTATAATGGTTGCGCATAAACAAATTCAGATGTTGCTTGAAATCAAGAGAGGAAAGTTGAGAACGTTGTACTTGATTTTACCTAGAACGAGGCATTATATCTGTGGTTGAGTGGTTACAAATGTTGCAAGCTGGATGGAAGTTTATGGGATCCATATCGTCTACAGGGGTGGTGACTCCTCTACGGCCCATGGGCCACATCCACCATGGGCCCATCAAGCTATGGGCCGCGGCCCCATCAGGAAAAATACAATTATCTTACCAAAATTTTCAATTTTTACAAAAATTGCCAATATTCGAATCAAAAAAAAAATCGCGGTCTGCCACCAAATTTTTTCTTACGATAAGCATGTATATCAAAATAAAGCAAAATACAAAGCTACAGAAAAGGATACTCCTGTAGTATGTGTACCAGGTTAGGGTTAGGACAAAATTCTGTTTAGATTTTTCACATTATAGTTCTATTATGAGTTCGGGGACTGTCTGTGTTAGCCAAGTGAATAGTCCCTTTGCACAACTTGATGGGCCGGTCCATAGCCTGATGGGCCGAGGCCCAATTCGATGGCCGTGGCCCCGGCCCATGGGCCGTATAGGAGTCACCACTTCCACTCCATATTACCCAAAGATGCCTTTCTTTGATTTATAAATAAGAGTTTGAAAAACAGTGTTTGACAAAAAACATGACTTTTTGTGTGCAAGTTCATTTTTCTAACTTTGCATAGAAGGTCAGTTTGGAAAATAATTCTGGTGTCCGCCATCTTGTTGCACATATTACAGAGCAGCCCAATTTTATTTTGTAATTCACATTTTAAAACTCAAGTTTTGTTGGAACTAAATTTTTAATACATCTGTACTTGATATTACTTAGTTGAGGCCCCAGTCAATCCTTATCACAATTGTGCATATTTTAAATATTTAATCAGAAAACTTACTTATCTGGACCTCCAAGTTTGTTAGTCTTATGAGGAATTTCATCATTCCATATTATTTCTCCTCTGCTGCTTCTAATTATCTGAATCTTGAAGAGCAATCCTGCATTGAGTGCTTTCTCTAGCAAGGGTATGGAGTCCAAATGCTAGGGCAATATTCAGTGAATTCCTTTGCCTCATATGAAACACCTGCAAAATAAACATAATAAATTATTCAACTTCTATCTCTGATAATTTATTAAAACTGATATAAACACCAGGTGCTCCAGAAGTATGCGCACCAAGATGTCGCACAACCTGAATCCTTAACCGGTACACACATACTATGTTCAGGTTGTGCGCCATCTTGGTTCGCATACTCTGGAGATCCAAAAGCTTTAAACTAAAATTTCTGCAACTCAGAATCGAAATTAATCCTCAGAAGCAGACAGTTTGCAAAAGCATTTTTTAGGTGATTTTAGTTGGGATGTTTTCAAATACTCGCTCTGAACAAGGCACAAAACAAGCAGGCACTGATACGTAAATACCTTAATTGAACGATTGGAATCTTTCTCACTAAACATTGACTATCAAAACATTTGATTTCTAGGTCAGGAGGAGGGCACACATTTGAACCAAAGATGTTTTACATGTGCAAACAAGTAAAATATCCTCAGGAAACATATAATCAGTGGCACCTTGTTTAGAGTTGCCTTCACATAACATTTATCAAAAAAAAGTTTTAATTTTTCAAAAAAGAAATCAAACATAATATATCTATGATTGAGAGCAGAGTTAAAATATGATGACACTAACATATTACTGATACACAAAAAATCCACTGATATGTAAGAGGTTAAAAAACCAAAAAACCAACATTTTTTCAGGCAGAGCATTGCTTACCAATTTATATACATCGTTGGTGAGATCGTCGATTTGGGATTTGAAGATTAATGTGAAGAAAAGTAGCCAAACTTAGTTGGCATCACAGGTTAAAAATCCTGGATTCAAGCACATTACTCAGTGTATAATGAAATAGGTAGGAGTGTAAGATAAATTAGGTTGGCAATGCAACTAGACATATTTCAGTATTACAATAAATATTAGTGCCTTGCGTATCATTGGCTGGTGCTCATACATAGCCTTGTTTGAAATAGAAGACATGACAAACGTTTCATAGAAAAAATTCATATGGTAAGTTTGTCATTATAGGCGTTCGAAATCTTATAGCCGGACAAAACTCTCAGACTTAGGATAAATTATGATGATTATTGCCAAAATAAAATACCTAATTTACTATTTCATATAAATTCTCAAATAATATTTTTTTCCAATATTAAATATATTTTAAATTGGGCCATGTCCAACAAGAGTCTGTGAAATCCACTGTACAATTACATATGTGGAAATTTAATTCAGTAATGCAGAATAACTGATATAAACACAGCTTGGATTGATTTTTGCAATTTGCAATGTCAGATTTTAAAGAAAGTCATACGATTTCTGCAATAATGAAATGCTTTAAAAGACAAATTTTGAAATGAAAACCACAAATCAAGAATTTGCTCTATGTAATATAAACAATTGTGAATATTCATTTATTTTGGACATCAGCACTGGTAGGGGTAAATTCTGCAAGGGGCCATTAAACCAATAAAAAAAAAAGCTTTCTAGAAACATCGGAAACAATTTCTAGAACATCTAAGCACTGAGGTGTTGTGATGGCCTTGTGGTTATAGCATTGGACTTAGCTTTGTTGGATCATAATTTGAAAGTCTTAAGTTCCATGCCCACTTCCTTATCCAAGATGTAATAGCTTGAGTAGGCAATTCCGAAACGAAAAAATCACATTCCATCCAAAAATGATAGCCCATTATGCATTAGCCCTGTTTGAAGTGAACAATATAATAAACGAGAATATCGGTTGGAAACCGAAGACTTATCGATCGATAGTTAGGGGATCCCCCAAAACAGAAACTGCAGTTTCGATTCATCCGCTCTTGTAACTTGCGCACTGCGCATCGCACACACACACTCGGCGGGTTTCAAAATTCTCTCGCTTTACAAAAATCTAGATCACTATATCAATAATTGATTGATAACTCGCTAATTATACGACATAATTCGCCCAAAATCAATAGGATTCTGGTCCGAGATAAGATGAATGCACATGCAAAATCTGGAGCAGATTCAATCCCGCTTTCGTGAGATATCGCGTGCATCTAACAGACACACACACACACAGACAGACAGACATACATACAAATACCTTACCTTATCAATATACTTACCGATCTTAAGATCGATAAGTAAAAAAAGTGTAATTAGAATTCAGTTGCTATTTGGGGGCAGAATAATTGTATTTGGAAGATTTAATGTTAAACATAGAATCAACGTAAATTAATACAACAAGAATCCTAGTTCCAGTAAATAATTTATTACTCAACCAATTGAATTCATTACATGACTCACATTCAGACTTCCAGCAGGGAATGAGTAGGTGATGACATAAGTGCCCCATGGTATATATCCTGGCAGTGATTCATGGGAACTTTCCAAAGACATTTCTCCACCAGGTGGTTGTTGGTTGATGATTCTTAGACCAGATGAAGTAGCCTGACTTGAAGACTGAGATTCTGGAAATTGAAAAATTATTTTAGTGAAAAGGGTTAGGCAGGATTCAAGTTATACATATTGTGATATTACATAATACATTAACGAACAACTTTTTTGTAATTTTTAAATCCACGAAATCCCTAAGCCCCCATGCCCAATACTTAGCTCAAGTTGGATACTCTATTTTTACTAATGCTTTTGGATTCGAGCAGTATTGAATTTTTCTATATGACACTCAAATACATTTTCGCTCTTACCTCTGTTATAGACACTCCCTGGGAAAGCCGGGAGTCGAGTGAAAATTCAGCAAATAAATCTTGGTCTCTTGGCACCAAAAAGTGGGAGCCACTGATATGCAAGGATCTACTATTATTTGGGAGAAAAGGCATTGCCTACCCCAATCTGTTACACGCTGGTGAGGTGTCGGGTGTAGGATTCTTTTTCAACCTCGTTACTTTCAAATCATAAATACCGGAACTCGAGCCGAGTGAAAGTCACCCATTTATTTTTTTTTTTTTTATGTTTTCGATGAATTCTCACAAAGTTCAGAATTATAAAACAATAAGCCAGATATAAACAATCAATAGTGATTTAATGCTCAGTGCTCACTTTAGTGATCTACGTCAGTGGTTCCCAACTGTGAGACGCGACCCCATTTTCCGGGGTCGCCAGATTTCTTCCAAACATGCGTACACAAGTGACTAGGATTTGAAAGTTGGAAAATCAAATTTGTACTGGTCGGCAGATACCGTAAAAGTGCCTAACTTCGGATTTTCAGCAATAACTCGCCCAAATTGCTCTGTGAAACTTTCATGCTGTACCTTTCCAGCTTGTCGGCAGGGACCGGTATTAGTAAATGTAATCGAGTGACAATGGTACAGCACCAATAATATTTTCCTTTTTTTATTGCTTTTTTTATCATGTTACATTCCAATGAGTGGTTGACCCGATGTTACGCGAATCGATTTTTGCCAGGCTGCGAGAAATTATTTTGGTTTGTGATTTAGTACCAGTGTAGCCGCTTGGTTACCGAAAATACAAAGCAAATTGTTTTATCCGGCGATTGGACCTTAATCAGGTGTTTGACAAGTATGGTATTGATTGACAGGCGGGGTCTTGACCGAGTAATTATTAACCTTACGTTTCGATCCGTTGCGAAAATTTGTTAGTTCGCGCACATGTCTAAAATCTACAAGTAGACTACGTGTTTTGTCCACACGGCCTCCACATAACAGTGAACATTTTCGTATTGCAATATTACGTATTTAAACGTTTCATACAGTATTTTGAATTGCTCAGAGCAGTCGAACACAAAACCACAAGTCCTAGCATAATAAAGGCACTTAAAATATGTGATTCCATACATCAGGGGTCGGCAACCTACGGTCCTACGAATCTGGCACGCTGAGCACTATAATCCAGCCCGCGATGCTTCACTAAATTATAGTAACAAACCATCCGTTTTGACGAATATACATTTTTTAGACTAAATTTTATTATAACCTAACAATTATATAATTCACAATTACTTGTTTAATGAGCAAATGGCAACAAAAATAAAAAAACGATTTTCACCCTGTTTTTTTCACAAGCACCAATACTTAAGTAAGGACGAACGTCTGAGTTTGGTTTTATATTGCTGGGAGACATATGCTTTCATATCGGCGACATATGTTAAAGACGGCTATCAAGGCTTGAATTCCAGTTTTTATTCCGATTTTTATCTTTTGCCCCGGCTCTGATCTTTCTTGTCATCGTTTGCAAATTAATAAATGTCCTAATTTCAAGTAAACATTGTTATTATTTCTGACACTGGAATGTGGATATTTATGAAGACGATGGTTGAACTTCTTTTGATTTTACTATTCTATTGTGCCTGTTTATTTTCGTATTAAATAATAAATAAAAACCCTGCAAAGTCTTTGCGTGAATCCTGAATGTTATTTCGAATTCAAATGATGATTTAATAACTCAATGGCAATAATGGCAATTCTACTGATCAAATAATGATTCCTTGGAAAAATTTCGCACAATAATTTGTTACCTTGTTTGACATTTTAATTTTACGAAACGGCATTGGTGCGCTTTATGCAAAACTGAGAATTAAAACAATACCCAAATACGACTCCTCAAGTTTGTCGTTTCTGTTTCTCAGCAAGAGCCGTGAGGTAATTTTCGCCAAATTCAAGGGATCGGTTTAGTGACGCGCAAGTCCCGTGCCCAAGCAAATCAGCCTAGGTAGTAGGTCCTCAATATATGAGTAGTGAAATGGCATTCTAATACGCAAGAGAATGAGGCCCGAAAGGTTATTGTTATGTAACGATACACGGCATGGTGTTTTTTTGCTAGCGATCCAAGTTCGCACCCCCAAAATTATGGAAAGTGTCCGCCCCTGGATCTGAGAGATTGTTATACCGTGGTTTCCATACGATTCCATGTGTTATCAAATCTTCTGAGGTTTCTCCGTTTTCCGGCGCATTGCCGGACACGTTCATATATTTTTTGGACCAATATACACCGCCAACGTCTACTTACAGTCGATATACAGGTACAGGTACGTTTCCAGTTGTGGGGTCGCGAGTATCTGTAGGCTTTGATTTTATGAAAATTGGGGTCCCGAAAATAAAAGTTTGGAAACTACTGATCTACGTTATGTATGCGAAAATGTATGTTCGCAACTTCTGTATCTACCCACTGCTCCAATATGTAGTTCTTGGACATTCTTAGACCTGTGGCTACTTGATGCAGTATTGCCAAAGAAAGTTTCTGTATATTCACCTCTAGTACTTGTAGCTCCAACTGTTAATTGCTGGGCTTGGTACGTTTCTGTTTCGACTCTAGTGTTTGAAGGTGCCGCTTGCTGAGGGGAAAGATCCATTGAAGACGACTTCTTCCTTGCTCGAGAAAATAATTCATCCATAAGAATATCGTAACATTTACGAGAATCTCTGACCAAAGTCTCAGAGCGGATCGTTTGTTCCAAGAATTGAAGAGGAAATTTTTGGAGATCTAGGAGGCCGAACAAATCTTGAAAATTTTTTTTCCTCTTTTGAATATCGTGCTTTATCCATCTAAGAGCTCCGTGCCATTTAACAGTCTCGGAAGAATATTTTGTGTTTGGGGATTTGTAAATCACAATGATGTCATCCTTGCTGATATCACAGAACTCTTTTTTCTCAATGATTCGTTCAAAATGTGCTTCCAGGAATCGATTCATCACATTTTTCACAGCATCTAGGTTGGTAGCTTGATTAGTTTCAGCCAGATTTTTCAGGATGAAGCAGTTGTCAATCTCAAGATTTGTCTCGAGATTCTTGACATCAGAGAATAATGCAGTGATGACTGAATTCTTTGCAATGATATTACTTTTCACCAGTGGTTCTTCCAACACAGTCTCCAGAAGAAATTTGAAAGGATAAGTCTGGATATTGATGACTGTAACAAGATCGGCAAAACATCTCTCTGCATCTTCATCTTTTGCTCTTGCCCATGTTATCATTGCTTGCCATGATGTTTGGTAATTCATACTTGGAGTTTTTATGTAACGCAGGAGATCTGGCTTGATAATGAACGAAAACATCTCGGAGGAAATTACTGATTGGAAATTAGTGATCAGAACATTTTCTGCTTGTTCTTTTATATCAAGGCGATCGTATGCTTGAGCCAAATTGATGACGGAAAGACAATTGGTATGAGAAAGATTGGTTTTCAAGTAATGGAAGCAAAAGTTAGTCAAGCCAACCATTTGTAACAGGTTGGATGCTTGCAGGATTTGTTGAACGTATTCCATTTTCAAATTTCCTACTCCTTTATACATGAATTCTATACATTGGGAAATCCCATTCTGATCGACATCCTTCATATTGATAAAACCATCACGAGATTCCTTCATTTTGCTTGAAAACATCGCTTTAAAGTATCCTGACGACGCTGCCAAGACACAGCGATGAGCACGGAACGATTTGTCACCGACTTTGACATCGAAATCGCAGAGAATGTTTTGTTCTCTCAAGCTATCGAGTGAGGTCATAAGAAAACCAGCTTGGGTTGAATTTGTTTTTTTAATGTAATTTTTATTCATGATCAGTCAGCTCAACCTTACTCAGATCAGTAATTAAGTATAACAATTCTAACGCCTGCATAAAAATAATACCATTTTGTTAATCTCTGTGGTTCATCTTCCAAGCCAAAACAACATTTTTTTTTTAACATAATAGATGAATTTGCTCTCGTCAACATATACTTTAAAAGTGCAGGTCTGAATGCAGGTCATAGTATAAGATAATGATGGATTGGAATAGTCTTCCCATGTTATATTATGTACCATAAAAAGTAGAAATAGTAACTACCTCAAAGACTAATAAACAATACAATTATCTGCTTATTGCGACTGGAGAAAATGGAATGGCATTTCTTCAAAATCTTTACAGCTTTATAGATAGAAAACACAGATATAGACTATTTTGAAATAAGTAAGGATTTGTATAAACTACTTTATCTTAAAAACGGAATAATGTATTTCACCGAGCAAAAGTTTTTTTTATCTGTGCTAATAGTAAGTTTATTGGATATCAACAAAATTTGGCCCTACTATTATTTGTCACATTATAATTATAAGTTTATTTCGACTCCATAATCTGATAATCAGCATAACAGGCAATAAAATGATTGACAAACTGAAAATAAAAAAAAACTGATTATGAAAACAGGACTCAAATCTGATACTATAAATAGATACGGAAACTAGACTACAGTTTATTCAGTTATTACAGTTCTCCTCTTACAGTTTTATCACTGTACCTATCAGTATCACAGTCTGACAGCGCCACAGTAGGTACCGGTACCGGTACCGGTGGCGGTACCGCATGCGGGTGTCGCCAGATCAGAAATGATTCAATTGCATAAACTATTAGAGGATATTTTCCCCTGAACCGCCATCGCCCAACATGCTGATTGATTCACAATATAACCTCATTCATCACTATGTTTTAAATGCAGTATAGCGAAGTTATGCAAAAATCTTAACATTCGCAACAGTCTGATTCTGACCTTTCACCTACACTCTCCGTGTAAGTTGCCAAGCCGGGTAGATTTGAATTTCAAAAAAACGCTGAGTGCAAGTGACTCAACCAATAAGCCTGGACCAAAAGTTGTTTCAAAAAAAAAAATTAAGAAATATAAGTTAAAAAAATTATGATAATTTATATGCAATATGACGTAACGTAACAATTCGGATAAAACGTCATTGCTCGTTTGTTCTGCATCAAACCTGGCAACTTTGCTCATACTAAAACCTTGCATATTTATGACGTCACAAGTCACAGAATGGTTATAAACATTGATCTTTATGATGTAATAATTTCATCTTAAAATATTTGTTCATCTGTGCGAGCATTTTTATCGTTAATTCAGGCATAAGGTCCGTTTCTAAGCAAAGATCTAGCATTTTCTGTTTGAGAGACAGTTCAGTATAAAGAATTAGATATAGGTGTAGTGTGGTGCACTCTCTGTGGATAATTCAAATGGAAAGAGTCACGGTATAACGGACTAGGCTTTGGACTATTTCCACAGGCCCACTGAAAGCCAGGAACGCTAGACACATAAACACAGGTCAGTGTGAGATTGAATCTTTCGCTATTCATTATGCGGGGTTGTCGTATACTGAACTGATAGGATTTACAACCGGATGTGCCACGGGGTGAAGGAAGATAACACGAACCCCGAATCACGTGACGATAAAAACGCGTAATGTCCAACAAACCATTTACAAAATCATTTTCTTAACTTCTCAAAATACAAATACACGTGGGGTATTTCGCGTTCAGCCTTAGAGATTTTAATTCCATAAGCAATGCTTAAAGACATATTGAAAATTTTTTGTAGGATTAAAGTATCCGTTTTAAACATTATTTTGTTTATGTCCGTATGCAGGACCGTCGAAGGTCATCGAGTTCCATTTTATTACCATTATTTTTATATCGCACTTGTGATCGAATACAATACGGATCGGCGGGCAGCATATTAGAGCAGGACTCGCCTGCCGAACACCGCCAAACCCGCCTGCTAATTTCGAAGTCCAAGTAAGATAAAAGTCTAGTTGTGATATTCCCAAGTGAAAATCGCACACTCCCAGAAAACTTGAGAGTTGATTTCAATTAAAAAATTTACCAGCTTATAAAGAAAAATTCATCAACAAAATATAACTAGCGTTTAAAATCTAATGACTGTTAGATCCAAGAAGCAACAATGAGGCTATGCCGAAAGCACGATATTCGGAAAAGTTTCATTATACAAGTCCGCAAATGTACACTCGGGATGAGCAAAATGTGGTTTAGACGCGTGTTCAATAGAATGGCTCTACTTTGAGGATCATTTTGTTTTATTTATTTTTTTCAAGTTCATACAAATCAGTTTATACATATTTTATGTATATATTTATAGTTTAAATAATTCAGCCAATTAAAGCTATTGTACAGCCACATCGGTTTCTCGAGCCTGTGGACGATTGTGAGAGATAAACACTCTTAACGCAGGCGAGAGAGGGGGTGCGATAGTCGAGCGCGAACAAATGTTTAATAGTTATTATAATAACCGTTTATTCGC